>BCHO01000009.1:3219-145719 GCA_001599655.1 Golubevia pallescens
CAAAGTCATCTTATCAATGTACAACACAACCATCTATCAAGTCTTTAAGTCTTCTCAGTCTTCTCAATCTTCTCAGTCTTTCATCCCCTGTCTCTAGTTTCTTTCTGATGTGTTTTCAGAAGTCTCTTTGCTATTTTCCCCTCTTTGTCTCTACCTTTTCAGTATTCACCAGCCGAAGAAGAAGAAGCCGATCTTCCACAGAACCTCAAAGATCTTGCAAAGGAACGTCGAACGTTGATCAAGGAATTGAAGAAGAAGTATCACGATTCCATCTTCTCTAAGTTGAATCGATTGGCAAAGTTTGTTCGAGGTTCGGGTTTAAGAAAAGAACTTCTGGTTGAACTGATGCAAGAACTCTGTCCTAAACTCAAGGAAGATCTTCTTCCCATTCGAGATATTGTAACTCGATGGAATTGGGCTCTTTTGGGAGCTGAGAGAGCTGTGCAGATGCAACCTGTAAGTCTTCTCGAGCTGGTTCGTTTTCTGCATAACGCTCGACACTTTGAGCTTAGACTTCTCTCTCCTCTCCTTGTTCTTTCCATTCTCGCACATAGGCTCTGGTCAGGTTCGTCTTTCTGGTCAATCACGATGCGAAGTACAAGCATCTCAAAGGAAAGAGTCAGAAAGGGTGTCCTGAGATCGTCGACGATCACTTTGATCTTCCCAACAGAGTCATTCCAGCTCTTCAACCTTTCCATAGGATGACATTGGAATTATCCAAAGTCGAAGCCAATGCTCATACCATACTTGGTAATTATTATGAGCTAGACGTCACGTTGGCTAAAGACAAGGTCGACTTTGATCCAGTTGAAGGATGGGAAACCGCTTTGGAGTTGGGTATTGATAAGCTGAGAAAGTATATCGGTCCAGCTATCATGAACAACTGGATATGTGCTGCTACTGGTAAGTTAACGTACCTGATTGATCTTCGGTCTATTCTGTGTCTTGAAGGTCTGATCAGAGTCATGTTTCTTTTTTTCATCCAGTCCTCGATCCTGAGCTCAATCTCGCTGGTCTTGGAAGGTATCTCCAACACTGGCAAGCACTTCTCCCCGGAACAGATGCCAACAAGGTTCAGAAGAGAGTAGAAGAAGTTCGAGCTTGGATTCTCGAGAAAGCCAAATCTCAAGACTCTTCGGCTTCGACCTCTTCTTCAACTTCCGCTTCCACTTCCACTTCTGATTCTGCTTCATTACCAAAGAAGACCAAGTTCTCTAGGAACCCTTTCAGCTCTCAAAACTCTTCTGTTCTCGTCGGTGCTGAAGCTGAATGTCAAAGTTATTTCAACTTGCCTGAAACTTCAACGCTTTGTGGAGATCCGCTCAAATGGTGGAAGCAAAATCATCCTCGTTATCCAGCTCTAGCTCAAGTAAGTAGAGCAGTCCTAGGTTTATCTGCAACATCAACTAGTGTAGAGAGAGTGTTCTCTGGTGCTGCTCGCGTTTGGGATAAATCAAGACCGATCGGCGCTCAGACTGCAATCGTCCAAACTTGTACTCGTGCTTGGATCAAGCAAGGAGTAGTACCTTTGGACATTCCAAAATGATCTTTCTCCATCTTTTGCTCTCAAAAATCTTTCCTGTATCCAGTTTCATTTGAATCATTTTTAAATCCGAAAATTTTCGCTCGCATTCTCTTGTTCCAGCCTTGTCTCGTCAACAATAGTTGAATTTGTCACTAATAGTTACTATAGTTACTACTAGTATATCTACTACCTACTATTACTATACTATTGAGATTTTGATAAAGTTACTATCTACTATTACTATACTATCGCGAGCGTGGCCAAAATTACTAAGTAACTTACTAACTTGGGGAACCCTAGTTGGGGCAAGAGAAGTTCGAGATTCGAGAAGCAGTAGCTGATTCATCTCAATCTGGTCGATTCATTCTTGATTCCTTCTTTATCAGACACTGAATGGATGTTTTGGCTCTAATTCAAGTCAAAAAGGTAAGCAGGATAAGCTCTTTGACTCTGGAGATTACCCATCAGATTTGTGTTCCCTCACTTCAACTTCTTGTGTTATTCCTTTTCTTTTTCATCACCTCTTCTACTTATCAAAGAGCAGATTCCAGACTCAAACAAAGGTCATTCTGATCTGTGGCTTCTATTCTGTCCCCCAAAAGAGAGCTCAGAGCTGACTAAATGCCTTCATCCTTGTCTTCACTTCTTTTTCCACTTCACAGATTCACTTCCTCTTCAACATCTCCACAATATCTTCTCAAGCCCTTTTCCTTTTCTTATTCCCCATTTTTCATTTATATCCTCAGAATCACACTTCACTCATAATCGCAAGTTGCATACCCGCTTCTTCTTCACTCTTCTGTATCTAGCCATCATCTTGAGTAAAAATCTCTTGCTGACTTCATTTTGACTTTGCAATTGGCATCAGATTGGCACTTCTTTGCAGCACCCTTTTTGGCAAACTTTTGGCATTGAACTGGCATCGAATTGGCATCCAATTCTTGACAAGGCACCAATTGATGCCAAAGTTGCCAAATAGATGCCAAAAAGATGCCAATTTGAGGCATCTTTTTGGCGACAGAGGCGATGATTTGGCATCTCTTTGGTGACTTTGGCACCACTTCACCTTTCCTGAGGAGACACTCACTCCTATGTCACTTCAATCAGCACACTGGAAAGAAACCCATGACAAGCTTCTCTTTGAAGGGATTCATCCTACCAGAGACTCAACATGGTGACACTGTGGATCAACATTCACAGAAGGAAAGCGGGCAATTACATGATGAAGGGGTCAGAAGAAATGTGTTTCTGACTCTAGAAAGAGATTGAGGGTAGAATGTGATTTTTTTTAAGAGACTGACCCAATTGTTTGTCCGCAAAATAAAGAGAAAAGAAGAGTATGAAGATTCTAAGAAGAGAAGGAAGTATCTAAAGAGTTGCACAAAAGAGTGTGATTGGATTAGACAGAGTGGCCTTCTGAAAGCAGACGTGTTGAGAGAAAAACTAAGGCGTCAATTGACTCTTTGGATTGGAAGCAATTCCTTAGACAGTCTGAGAAAAAGAGAAGAGGAAGAAAGATAAAACCATTGTGAGAACTTCTCTTCATTAGAATCTTGATTGCCCAAAAGTCACAGAATCCTCCCTTAGATTTCTTGCGGAACTTCTCTCGTTTATTTCCAACAGAACAGCAGAAGGTCTCAAACCACTTACCTCTACTCCAGTGTATTCACTGGAAACAGGAGGTTCAATGAAAGCTGCATGACCGAGAACAATGATTGCACTTGATCCAACCAACCAGAAAAAGAGTGCAATTGGAGAGGCAAACCAAAGGAGCGGGATACCTGTGATTCAGACAAGTTGGAATGATCAGAACAAAGAGTGAAAAAGGAGAACAAAGCAGACAGGGAAAGAGAGAGATTTGGCAAAGCATAAACAGAGGTCAGAAAGGAAACTTTTGGGGTCAGAGCAAAGCATTTGGCAGTGTTCTCCATTTGAGCCAAACAGACCCATCAACATCAGTCACTCAAACAACATGATCCATGTCTTAGATGCAAGAGAAAGATGGAGAAACAAAGCTGGCACTCAGAAGATAATTAAATCTTCTATCAAAGAACTCACCAATGACAAAGAGACCTGTATAGAGAGACTTCTGAGTGACGACATGATCTCCAACCTGCATTGGTTCAGGCGCTATAGAATTGCGAGAATAGGCCATTTGAAGAATGAAGAAGTGAGTTTCAATTTGAATCATTTGACACAACAACAAGGACAGGGATTGAAATTTTCAGTCAGTGTCATTGATCTCGAGAACTTTAAGAGAAAAGGGGGGAGAACTAGAATGAGGCAAGAGACTATAAACTGACCAAACTTGTTGATTGCAGCAAAACCTCCAACCAGGAAAGCAACGGCGATCAAGAGCCAAGGAGAAGTGAGACTGTAATTTAGAAAGAAATTAAATGATCAGAAGGGGGTGGAGAGAAGAAGAGAATCGTGTGTTTGTTGAGTTCCCAAGCATTAGCGGAATTTCAAGGGAAATAGTGAGCAAGCCGATGATGGAGGAGATGGAAAGGAAGAAGAAAGACTAGAGAGGATTAAATCGACAAGTGGGACACAGAATGTCGAAACGACAAATTGACTTCTCTCCTTATCCTCGACAAATCGTCTTCTCCCTTCGATTAACAATTGTGATATTTGTTCTATGACAATTTGGTTGTCATCGAAAGGGGGAGACGAACTGTAATCTCGAGTAGGTAGGATCGATCCCTTTGCTTCCTTGCCACTCTTGCCTTGTATTGAAATCCTTATTCTCGAGCTGTCGAGAAGAGTAGAATATCTCCCGAGTAATCTGAAGCATCTTATCTTGGATCTTATCTTGTATTGTCTACGATGATTCCACCTTCTTCTCTTGTTCCTTCCCCTTTCGAGCTCCTGCCTTTCTCTCTCTTTGCTCGCGTGCACTCGTTCGTACTCACAGTCCATAGATGGTCAAGATGGCTACGACGACGGCGTAGTTTCCCGAAAAGTGCCTCGTGTTGTAGGTGATTCTCTGTGTGGCCTCGTTCAAGTCTTGAGGTCTACTGATTCTTTGATGGTCGAAGAACTCGCCCAGAGGACGGAGAGTGGAAAGACGCTGCTCTCTGAAGCCCTTGATTGTTTCGGGGACTGCGATGGGATGGAAAGGAAGATGGAGTGAGAGTGGGTAAAGAGAAGAGTAGAGGAATAGGGATGGACAGAGATGAAAGATAGAAAGGATGAGATACAAGTAGATGCCATGTCGCTGGCTGTCCTGGATTGGATTGGATACTGACTTCTCATGGCTATGCTCATAAACTGCGACATTGTTGTGGATCTTGATGGCTTGCTGATGAATCAATAGATGGGATTATCGAGTGGATAGATAAGACGATGAACTCGATGTGTTGTGTTGGTTGTGGACTGAGCCAGTTGCTGCTGCGAATCTTGTCACTCTTCTACTTTGACCTCTTGCTCAACAATGTCGATCCGCAATGGAAATCGATGCTTGTCGATTCTAATCAAGAATCCAAACTCAAGAATCAATCCAGCAACCACTGCTGCAATCCTCCAGGCCAGATTCAATTCCACTTCTTCTTCCTCTTCCTCTACTGCTTCTTCTTCTTTTACTCTTCCTCGATTCAATCTGCCAACTTCCTCTTTACGATTGAAGCCAACCTCTGCTTCTTACTTCACTGGTCGTCCAATCTACACTGACCTCCTACTGGAATTGGATCGACTGACTAACAAGACAAAGAGAAGTCTTGAACAAAATCATTTCCTACCTACAAATTCAAACCTCAATCATCTCTCCTCTTCTACTTCTACTTCCACTCTCACAAACAAGAATGTATGGAAACCATCTTCCGAAATGTCGGTCTTGTTGGGAACCAATCTCAAGGCTGCTCAATACAGATCTCTAATCAAGAAGCTATCCACCCTTTACAGGTATAGAGACTTGGTCATCAATCACTTGGCTCCAATCCAAGGTGGAAAGGATAGACAGTTGGCAATGGAGGTCATGACTTTGTTGGACAGTTACTCTAGGCAGGATCTATTGGAGGGAATCGAATCAGAGGACGAGAGCAAAGAGTTGGATCAGCTAGATTCGCAACAAGCATCTTCATCCTCTTCAAATTCAACCTCCTCTACAGTAGAATCAATTTCAAATCTAGTGGATGAAAAAGGTCGTTCTTACGCTCTAGGTAGACGTAAGGAATCTTCTTGTAGAGTTTGGTTGATCCCTACAAAACCATCTTCTTCAGATCCTCATCAAACTACTACTCCTTCAATCGGTAAAGTCTTGATCAATTCTCAACCGATGAGCTCTTATTTCACCAGGACCAATCATAGAGAATCTATTCTACATCCTTTAAAGTTGGTCGGTTTGTTGGGGACCTTCAATATCTTCACTTTGGTCAAAGGTGGTGGTCATTCAGGTCAGGCTGGTGCAATCGCTCATGGTTTGAGCAAGGCTCTAGTCAGATGGTTCCAACATCAGTTCTTGGTGGAAAAGGATGAGAGGAAGAGAGAATTGTTGGAGAATAGATGGAAAGAGGTTAGAGGCATCTTGCTCAAAGGTGAGTTCTCGATTCGGGCTATCAGTGGTGTTTTGGAAAAAGGGAAGGAAAAGGTCGAAGCCCTAGTGATAGACTTCAAGTTATGCCTCTTCGACTTTGATTTCCCTCGAGGTCGTGGCTGCCGAATCAAAGGATCCCTGAAGAGCTCTGGCTTCTGACCTCGACGTAAACCCCATTTTTCTCTCCTTCCTTCATCGCTCAATAAAACAACACACTCTATTCTTTCCCTCTCTTCTTCAGATGGAGTTCTCAAACGTGATCCACGTATGGTCGAGCGTAAAAAGACTGGTTTGGCAAAGGCCAGAAAGGCTTACACGTACGTAGCAGAGACGCTCTCTTGATTTTGTTTTCCTGTCGATGTTGCAATCGAAATCGATTGTTCTATACTGATCAATTTTCTCTCTCTTTTTCCTTTATTCTTTCCTTCATTCTCGAACTCGTCTGCACCTGGCCGGGACTTTCTTTTTGTTGCCTTTGACGATGTCGCAACTCTCTCTCTCTCTCTCTCTCGATTCAACGTTACTTATTCTTTTCACATCCCTCACCTTTCATCTTTTAGCTGGGTCAAGAGATAAAGGTCGACCTAGATTCCTTCCCTTCTTCACTTACCTCTCTGGCTTCTTTGTTTTGTTCAATTCGATTCTTTGTTCGAGTCGATTCAAGACGTCTTACACTGGCCCTTCTTCTGCTCCAATCTTTCATCTTGTTCTTCTTTCAAAAGTAATATAGAATTTCAAAAAGAGAAAGATCCAGCAAGAGTGCTTTGTGTTCACAGAGGTAGAGCTGTTTTGAAGGTTTCAAATGTAGATGGGGAAAGCTACATTTCGATTTAGAAACATCATTAGATACAGAGACGAATGAAAGAAAGAAAAAGATAATTGAAACAATGTGAAGATGAACAGAAGAATCAAAGAATACAAAAAAGGAGATTGAGTGCAATGATGAAGAAGGTGATTACGTCTAAACCCAAAGGAATTGGCTTGCTTTTGAAAAACGAACAAAAATCTATAAAAGGATGAAACCTGACTTGCTCTATGAGTATTGAAGGATGATAAATAGCGGCTCTTCTAAGGTTCTGAAGTCTTGTCTTTGATTAGTAAGGAGCTCCTCTAGTGTTTGATCTACCTCTACTACCCCTTCCTCTTGGATTTCCACCTCCTCTACCTCCTGATCCACCATTAGCGCTACCGCCTCTTCCATTCGACGAACTTTCCTTTCCTGGCAATTCCCTAACTATGTTTAATCCGTGAACTCCTTTCAACCCCATTTTCCCAACAGCTATTAATGGGGAGTTGAGAAAGAAGAGGTCATTGAGAATTGTAGGGATCGACAGAAGAAGCAAAAGGAAACGAAGAAAAAAAGAGATCAGATGTCGCTCGATCGAACCTCGAGATACGGAACCTAGTTCCTCATTTCTCTTTGCTTTCATGATCGCAAAAGACTCACTCTTAGCCATAGTAGGAGGAATACTACCATCTCCACCACTATAGAGCAAAGCCTGAATAGCAAACATGTTCATTTCGCTAACCAGAGTCTCAGGTTTCCATTTCAAATCCTTCAAAGATCCTTTATAATACCCAAGAGAAGCAGCATAACATTGTCCCTTTGTTTCATCAGAAACTTTACCCAAAGCTTCATTGACGTACTTCTGGCTATTCTTGAGAGTAGCAAAGGAATCTTTTGAGACTTCTTTCAAAGGTAGAGACTTCATTTCACCTTTGTTCAGAAAGAACTTCTCGGAAGGTGAAAGTATCAAGATTCCATGACCCGATTTTCCGGCTCTTGCAGTTCTACCTAATCTGTGGATGTATTGTTCTCCTGAAGATGGTAGACCTACTTGAACGACTGAGGTAACTCCAGGCCAGCTATCGGAGAGAAAGAGGGAGATAGAAGAAGGAAAAAAGGAAAGAGAGCGAAAGAGTGAGCAGAAGAATGAACTGAAACACGGAAAAAATCTGGGTAAGGATCTCATCGCTTCTCTCTCCTCACTCGACTCCTCTGGCTGCGACGTCAGAAGAGAACATGATCCCTTTTTCGGCATTCTTGAACTCCTCTACAAAGGATTGGAAAGCGATGAAAAAATTGAGATAGGAGATCAGCAAGAGCAAGCACAAAGAGAAAGCAGAATTAGAAGCGTATCCCTAGTGTCATCAAGGAGATTCTTCTCGAGAGAGAAGAACCGAGCAAACTCACCACTAGCCTTTGCTCTCTGAGGTTGACTCTTCCTACTATGAATCTCGAATACTTGAGGAACGGTATTACTCTTCAAATTTCTAAAGACTTCAGCTGCCAAACCAGTCCATCTAGCAGTAGGGAAAAAGAAAATAATCTTTGCATTTCCCTCATTTTCCTTCCTTTCCTTCTGAATGATTTCCAAACTCAAAGGTAAGAAGTCAACGAAATCGGCAATAATGAATTCCTGTTCAACATGTTGATGAGTATTAGTTTCATCTTCCTTCAAAGTATTGATGAATAAATGGTTCTTATCTAGATTGGAAACTTTGTGAATCGATTCGGGAATCGTTGCAGAGAATAACAAATGTTGTCTTTGGACTTGATTACGATCTGGTAGGAAAGACATGATTTTCTCCAATTCTTGTCTGAATCCCATGTCCAACATTCTGTCTGCTTCGTCTAGGATCAAGACTTTTAGGTTTTGGAATCGAGGTGAAATGTCACTGTTTTGTAAATGATCTACCAATCTACCTGGTGTAGCAATCAGAAGATCACAGCGATGCCAGCTGAAGTTGCGCTTTTCGGTCGTCATCTGAGGATAGAGTGGGAAAAGAAGGGGAGATGAAGGAGGGTCGCAGAAAGAAGAAAAAGAAGATTTCCAATCAGAGAAGAAAGAAATGAAGAGAGGGGTTAGAAAGGTTTTCTTTCCTTCTTTTTCAACTCGCTCTTTCGATCACTCTATTTCAAGATAGGAATGAAAAACGCTATAGATTGAATAGACAAACAAGTGTGAAGATCATACAAGTTGTTACTCGAGAGTGAATGTATGCTACTGAATCTTGTCTTCTCGTTCTCTCTCCTTCATCACTCGACTTCTACATCGACTTCT
Organism: Golubevia pallescens; assembly: GCA_001599655.1. Taxonomy (NCBI): domain Eukaryota; kingdom Fungi; phylum Basidiomycota; class Exobasidiomycetes; order Golubeviales; family Golubeviaceae; genus Golubevia; species Golubevia pallescens. The sequence goes on from BCHO01000009.1 coordinate 12,341, forward strand.
CCGACATCTGACATCTCCGACTACTCACATTAGTTCCACCCACGCAACATTGAACGTCCAAGGCGCCATTCATTCCAGCCAGTAGCATCTTAGCCTCCTGTTTGATCTGCAATGCCAACTCTCTCGTAGGACTGAGACAGAGGACAGAGATGAGACCCATCTGTGGTAGAGTCTGTGATCTACAGATGGATTCGATGGAAGGGATCAAGAAAGCCAAAGTCTTGCCAGTTCCAGTCTTTGCTTGAGCCAATAGATCTACACCGGAGAGAGCTGGATGGAGAGTCTTTGCTTGAACCTCGGTCATGAATTTGAAAGATTGAGGGATGGAAGATAGGATTCTAGAGTCTATTTGTTGAGATAGAGAAGAGAAAGTGGTGGTGGAAAGGTAGGAAGATGGAGTAGTGACTCCAGAAGAAGGTTCATTGTCTGATTCCACTTGTGCTTCCTGATTAGCAGCAGCCATTGTTGAAGTTGATCTGTTTGAGCCATTTGTGACTGATTTCCCTCTGCCTCTTCCTCTTGTTCTGCCTCCTCTGCCTCTTCCTCTAGAAGAAGTAGTAGTGTTAGTTGACATGATTGAAGTGGAATGAAGTCGAGTAATGAAAGTCAAAGATGACGAGTTGAGGATTCGAGATTGACGGACAAGAATTGATTTTCGATGATTCAAGATGGAATTCAGATTTAATTTGCTGATCAATGAAGATGAGATCATTCACTGACTGAAGAGGGAAAGAAGAAGAGAATCAAAAAAGTTCATCTTCAACTTCAACCTCATCCAATCTCTCCCAGTCTAGCTCAAGAATCTAATCTACTAATTAGAAATCTAATCTACAATAAGCAAATCCAATCTAGCATTTGACAAGACAAGCCCAAATCCAAGTCACTGATGCGATTGTTGACTCACAATCTTCTAGCCTGTCATTCCAAAGGTTGCGTTTCCACTTCTCTCAACTTTCCTCTCTCTTTCAATCAAGTCAAGGTGGAACTCATAGAAGCCGACTTTAATCCCGAATTCATAATCAACTTCTTACCAAAGGTTCATTGGGGTGCATTGGTCGAAGCGAGTAGGCAGGTCAGTAACTCAACAGAAACACAGCACAGAACAAGGGAAAGGGTAGACGACATCAACAAGTAGGACTAGACGCAGAGATCCAAGGTAGAAGATGTTAGAATAAGTTGGATGAATTCAGGAAACACTCGCATGCCTTTCCTTTGACCTCGAGTAAGAGATAAGAGACGTTCCAGAGCTTAACTCGATTTCCATCTTCCAATCTTCTCAGCTGGGCGATTCTTCCCTTCCAGATCAGTCTCCAGACCTATCGAATCCAAAATTGGACGAGGCTTCTCTCAAAGCTTTGCATCATGTCCTATTAGAGGTGAGTGGTAAGGGGGAACAATCCTTCTCTTTTGATCCTTGCTTTTTCGATCTTCTTCTCTACTTTCAGATCCATTGCTCCCTTTGCTTTGCTGATTGATCTCTAATCCTCTTACTTCTTTCTCTTTTTTACTTCTGACTCTTCCTTTCTCAAATCAGATTCATGTGACAGATGGCGAAATGATTTGTAAATCCTGTTCTCACAGTTTCAGAATTCGAAATGGCATCCCAAACATGGTCAGTCGTCTTTCCTCTCCCATCCCTTTCTCAATCATTGTTCATGAAGATGAGCTCAGAGTATTTCGGATTGAAAGGAGCATCGAATGATGTTTCGCATGCTTCCCCTTTCAGATTCTCTCGTCTGACATGTCTCTACTTTGCCCTCCCCTTCTTCAAATTTCTTTCATTCCTTCTTTGCAGCTTTTGGCAGAGCACGAAATCATAGCTTAGGTCAACTCATAACTAGCGTCCTCTATCTCGTCAAAATAGTCCAAGACAATTTTTCACATTCCAACGCGAGTTCTCGCCTTCTTTTCAGATTTTGTGATACTTTTGCGTCATTCTCCTTGTCCTAGTTCGGTCTAATTTTACCTTCTCTTTGTATTCTATAGTAGACTTTTTCTTCTCCGCAAAATTCTTCATCCCTCGGTTTCTCAATTCTGAAACCTGCGCTTCAGCTTGGGATCTCTTTGTTGTAGAGATCTGAACATGCTCGAGACTTCACAGTCGAGCAGGCACACGGAAGGTGGACTGTCCATGGCCAGAGCCAAATGAGCGAGACAAATTGTGAAAAAAAGAAGATGAATTCTAAATGAGCAGATTTCTATTTGCAGAGGAGATCAACAAGTCAAAGATGGTGTTCAGATTTTCAGGACTCTTTCTTCGAGATTTCCAACGAGACCACTTTTTAGATTCTAATGACGACCTTTCCGGTATGGGAAGCACCCCATCTGTTTGAAGGAACAAGCGCAGTAGACGACGAGAAGCAGGAGTTGAAAATGTCAGATCACAGTTCTCATTTACAGGAGCAGAGCTGCGAACGCTTCGACGTTTCGGAAAGGAAAAGAGTAAGTTGGAAAGACTCACTGATGTTCGTAAGCCTTTTGAGCGTCCTTGAAGTCGAAAACTTTGTCGACGATTGGCTTGATCTTTTGAGAAGAGAAGAGTCGATTCATATCTTCGAATTGCTCTAGGGAACCTACGAGAACTCCACGCTGTGGAGGGGATGTGAAAATTAAGATGCTCGTATTAGTGAGAGAACAATAAAGGGCAAAGACGTTAAAGAGATAGTTTGAAGCTTTAAACTCACGTAGATGGAACTAGTGGAAAGAGCCAGAACGGGAACGTTTGGAACCTCTCCTTGAGCTACGAAACCGATGTCGGAAACGACTCCACCTCTCTTGATACAAGCACTAGAAAAATCATGAAAGAGGTCAAAAGAAATGGATCAGTAACCATTTGTAGAACCAATCTCTCGAGGAAAAAACAAGCTTCATCCATCGACTCACAAGGCCTTCTCCAGAGTTCCAGGACCTCCTACTTCGACTGTATGATCCGCACCGAGTACCTCCTCTTCTCCATTAGAAATTTCCCTCGAGACTTTCAAGACTTCCTTATCCCAATCCGGAGTTTTCTTATAATTGACAGTGTGTAACAAATGTTGTAAATGAGTTGGGATCGAATCCTTGACGATTTTCAACTTGTCATCAGAAGAGGAAGTGATGACTACGTGACTTCCAGAAAAGACAGCGATTTGTGCCGCAAAGACTGAAACTCCACCAGTTCCTTGAGCGACTACCAATTGACCTGGTTTGAGAGGTTGAATACCGAATAAAGCATTCCAAGCTGTCACTGCTGCACATGGTAGAGTTGCTGCTTCTTCATAGGAGAGATGAGATGGGATTCTAACTAGAGAGTTCGCTGGGAGCTGTATGTGGCAAAGAAAGAGAAAGGAAGAAAACGCGAGGATGAAGTGAGAACTGGACCTTCAATCGATACTCTTCGTTACAACTACTCACCACTCTATATTGACTCAACATTCCATCCACACTTCCACCCAGAGCGCTCTTGAATTCCTTTGCGTCTGGAGCGATTCCTTTGAGATGGATCTGGTTGAAGATGGACATGACTCTGTCGTCCTTTTTCCATTTAGTGACGTTTGATCCTACCTCTGTGATGACTCCTGCACCATCTGACAGTGGAATGGTTGGTTGATCTTGGAGATGAAGTGGATATTTGTTCATGGCGATGATGAGATCACGACTGTGGAAGGTAGGGAAGAAGGCGAAGAAAGAGGTGGAGATGTTCAGTCCAATCTCGAAGCCAAAGGAGTTGAGAGAAGGAGAAATCAGACTGGATCTACTTCTGATCATCTTTCTAGTGTTGTTTACTCACTAGTTCAAGGAACATGCCTTGACGTTGACCAAGACATCGTTTGGACCAACTTTTGGGATTGGAGCTGATTTGAGCTCTAGAGAACCGAAACCGTTTCTCTCGGATGGCTTTGGAAGTTGGTAGAATTGAGTAGTCATGTTTGGATGAATAGTTGAGTAATGACAGTAAAGATGATGATGGTTATGGGAAGAAAGGAAGGAAGAGAAGATTTCCTTCTTGAAGTTGCTGTGGAGGTGTGAAGATGCAAAAGCCGATGCGAAAAGAACAATTTCGTTTGAACGAGAATCGAGATCAACACACAACACATTCTTGACCTGAGTCAGATTCTTAGTAGAACTTGACAGAATTCACTCGACTAGATTGATCTGCAAATGGATAGACTGCAGTCATTCCTATCAACAACTACTTCAACTTCTTCTACTACTTCTTCTACCTCGTCCAGTCTCAATCTCTATCCGTCTATCCTCTTTGCAATTTTAGCCATCTCGATTTCAATCTACTCGATGTTCAATTTCTTCAACAACAAGAAACTGGAACTGAAAGGAAAGACGATTTTGATCACTGGCGGATCTCAAGGTTTGGGTTTGGCACTTGCAATCCTACTCAGCAGTAAAGGCTCGAATACAATCATCGCTGCGAGGGACGAATCGAAATTAAAGTCAGCTATTGAAAAAGTAAAGGTGAGAAAGCAATTCACAAACATCAAACCAAGCAATCCTTTTCTAGTGAACTCTTCGGACTGACCTTATCTTCTCAATCTTCTAATCTCTCTTTCAGGCAGCTTCAATCCATCAATCCCAATCTCATTCCTACATTTCATCAGACGTTTCCACTTTCAAAGGTGCAAACACTCTATTCCAATCTTGTCCCACCACTCCTGAGATCGTCTTCTGTTGTGCAGGAGGGGCTAAACCTGGCTTCTTCTTGAATCAAGATGAAGAAGACTTCCAGAAAGGTTTGAAGACGGTCTATTGGACTGCGCTGAGTACTTCTCATGTGAGTAATTCAGAAGATAACAGTGTAAAGATAACAGTGTAGATGGGGGATATTTGAAAAGCGATGAAGAAGGAAGGCAAACCTATGTTGGAAAGAGAGAACTTGCAAGATGAGAAAGTCATGCAGACAGACATGTCTACTCCTTCAAAGGAATCAGAATCTCTAATGCTTCAGTTTCATTGCCTCCTTTTATTCTTGTCTTCCCAGGCAGCGGCAAATGCAATGGTCAAGTCTGGAATCCAAGACGGAAAGATCGTTCTCGTCTCGAGCACTTTGGGTTACATGGGTCTGATAGGTTATTCTCAATATACTCCAATGAAGCATGCAATCAGAGGTCAGTAACTACGAGACAATCTACCCCCTTATAGACTCGTCTTCAGGTAGAGACCCGAGGGTTGAGAGTAAAACTGACGTTAACCCTTTCCCTTTGCTTTGCTTTCATTCGCCTTTTTCATCCTATCCTCCTTTCTCTACGGTTTTCATCTTTCAAACTTCTATCCTTTCACTCTTTGGAAACCAAATCTGATCCTCTTATCTTCCCAACATATCAATCTATCTCATCAGGTCTAGCGGATTCACTCAGATCAGAATTACTTCTTTACAACATTTCGGTCCATGCCTATTTCCCTGGAACGATTCTATCTCCAGGATTGGAAGAGGAGAACAAGACCAAACCAAAGATCACTCAAGAGATAGAGGGTAAAGTCGAGGCTTTGAGTTGTGAAGATTGTGCCAAAGGTTTGTTGAGAGGTGAGTGTTCGAGAGAAGAGAGTAAAGGCTGTGCCTTCTTGATCATTTTCTGTTTTCGTTTGACATTGGTTAAATTCGACTGCTGATCTCAGAATCAATCTCGAATCCTTTACGTGCATTCCAACCACCTTTTTTCAGGAGTCGAGAAGAATCAATTTCATATCACGACTGATTTCGACACTGAACTCTTCAGAGTGGCAATGAAAGGTGCAGCTCCTGGGAATGGCGTCTTGGATATCTTCAAAGGTTTAATTGCAGCTGTGAGTCCCTGTCGATACTGAAAAAGAGAGAGCAGTGTTTTCTCTTCTTCGTCTCCGTTTGATCTTCTCTCGAAACACTAACCTATTCCTCCTCTTCTTTCTTTCGTGCGATCACTTTTTTCTTTGCTCTTTTAAGATCGGACTCCCTCTTTGGCGAATGTTCAGTGCGGATCCTCCAATTGTCAAACATAGGCAAGAGCATTACAGAGAATTGGGACTGGAATTGCCTGATTCTGGATCTTCGAAGGTCAAATTGACGTGAGGATTTTCCTTCTTTTCTCTTTCTCAAAACTTTCTGAGAGAAACTAAACTGATGTATTGCCTTTTTCAAAAAATCAATCAATCTTTCTCACTTAATCTCCCTGTTTGATTTCGTGTGGATTTCAATTGGAAAGGCAAGAGCACCTCGATTCTCAAACATTCTCTTCCAAAAGTGAAACTCATCCCAAGAGAGTAGAAGAAGACCCAACTCCGAACATCAAGTCTGATCTCAATCGTCAAGAGAATCAAACCAGCTCAGGTCATCTTCAAACGCCTTCTCAAGATGAAGAAAGTCAAAGCTCGAGCGATTCAGAATCTTTCGCATTCATGGGTCCTCTTCCAACTCGCAAAAATATGGACTTCATTCACATTTTGGCAAGAGAGCTTTCTCAAGAAGGAGCTCAGAGTTCAAACGTTGGAGCCGCTCAAAAAGATCCAGAGTCTTCGAATATCAAATCGACGTGAAAGTCCCTACTTTTTCTCTTTCGAAGCTTGGTAGGAACTGAGTAATGTGTTGCCTTTTCGAACAATCAATCTTCCCCGCTCAATTTCTGTGTTGGTCTGTGTGATGCTTCTCAGAGCCTTGTCTTGCTCGAGGCTTTCGCTCTCTTGCTCTACTTTTCTTTCCGTAGTGATCATGATTTTCATCGGCGACCCTTTGTACCGATATTTGAACTCCAATTCTCTTGACGAAGTGATGGGATCTCCACGTACTGTCTCTACGCTCTTTTTAGTTGTTAGATCTTGGAAAGGCAGAACGAGCGATAAATTTCTGTCTTTGCTTGTTCTTACATCTCTGAGCCAAAGATTTTCACCCTTCGTTCTCCTTTTTTACGTTCTTCAAGGGGAGAATACATGACCGTTGATGGAAGCGAACGAATGAGGGTGAACCTTTCGGTGTTCTGAGCGGTGAGCCACGAGCCACTTGGAGCTTCGCTTTCCCTCTCTTCCTCTTCTTCCCTTCTTACCACTCAATCACTTTTCTGCTTGATTCTCATTTCTTCTCTTTTCATCTTCAAGACGAGACAGCATCACTCACAGAAAAGAAAGCTCAAATATCGACCAAGCAGCAAATCTCCAGACAATTAGGATTTAGGACTCATCCTCTTTCAAAGCCTCCTTTCTGAGACTTACCAAATCACTTATCAAGCTCCTCGATTCTAAACATGGACCAACTCCATTCCGAAATCATACTTCCAATCTTCAGAGAACTCAATTCAGTGGAGATGGTTAGATCCAGGCAAATCTGCCGTAGATGGTTGGAGATTGTGGATGGCAACAGGAGCCTTTTTAGAAAGTTGGATCTACCAGGAAAATATTGGGGACTGGAAACCTTGCAACTTTTCGATAGAAGATCCCTCAGTACTCTTCAAGAGGTTTCAATGAGAATAGGCTTAGCTTACAACCAGATGGACGCTTTTGTTGAAGTCTTAAAGAGATCCAAAAAGACTCTTCGTAAGGTCTCGATTTCTAAGGTTAACGAACATGACTATCCACGTCCTTCACCAAACATCGGAATGGGAAGCGGGCCTTCATGTAAAGGTTTTTCAATGCTTCAAGGACTACCACCTATAGAGTCAACGACAAGAGAAGATTTTTCGGACCTCTCTTGGAAACTCAAAAATTTGGTGGAATGTGAAGCTTTCAGTCCTAGGAGTCAAGTCCATCTGATTCAACAACCGTTCATGTTTACGGATGGAGAGCAATTTGAGAATTTACCATCCCTCAAGGTTTTGAGTATCGATTACTCTGCTCGCCTTTTCCAGTCACACCTTCACCTTTTATCAAACCTTTCATCTTTATCCGTTGGTCTTTCAATGAAATCAGAAAGGTGGAGAGACATTTCGGTGATACCCGCTCCAAAACTGAAGCATCTTAATATCAAGATCAACGAACCATCAGAAATCTCACCACCTTTGGAATTTCCTCAGCTCAAAGTCGTAGAGATAACCTGCGAAGATCGGGTGTTTCCAAGTTGGATGAGAGTTCCAACCTCTTCTGCTATCATTCTTACAAAAGGTCATGTTCTCTCTTCTCTACCTTCAGTCTCGGAATGTTGGTTGTTGTATCTCAAAAATTCAGAACCAAAAAGCCTTCTTGACTTCCTCGAAAGGAGAGATTTTTTCACAACCTCTCATTTCTTCGAACTGGGAGAGGCTTTTCCAACCCTGCAAAAGTTGGTGTTGAATCATGAGTTCCATCCAGACTACTTTGACGAGGAATCTATGAGTTTGTGGAGCTCGTTACAGTCAATGTTACGTAGAAGGAAAGAAAACAGCCGAATTGAGAGTTGATGGAGTCAGAATGGTCAAATTAAGAACTCTAGTCTTTCCTTGCTCAAATTTAGATCCCGAATATCTTTTGGAATTGAAAGAGCTGGTGGAAGAGGTGGTGGATCTCGATATCGTTGGGAGAGTCATGAAAGTAGAATATTGAGATTGAAGTCGGAGCCTCGAAGGTGGGTCAAGAAAGCTTTACCTCTCATTCCACAGCTCAGTCAAATTTGAACGGACAGTGATGAGTTTCTCTCTTAACTCAAGTCCGTTCGAAGGTACTGAAACAGTTTTTCTTCACTCTAATCTCCCTCAGATAACCCTTCCATCAAGGCAACAGATTTCTAAACCTTCAAACACATCATCAAAGTCAATTTCTCAAGATTGAAGACCAATCAATTTCGTCTACGAAAGTTAAAAAGACTCGCTTGCCAGCTTCTCCAAATCGTCAAGATCAGAAAGATGTCTCTGTCGGAAAGCCCTCATTACTCACGATCGAGCACCTCAGAGCTTCAACACCTCAAGTCGAGTTTCAAAGATTCAATAGGATTCACTCAGATGTTACTTTCATCTAACGTTTTCTCACCCTTCAACCATCGCCTTTAAAGCTTGTAACGTTCACAATCAATCTTTCTCGCTCAGTCTCTCTTTGATTCTTTGATTTGTGTGATGCCTTGTCTTGACAAACGTAGAGCTGTTCAATCATTACTTCATCACTCTTCCGTCTTCTCTTTCATTTTCCTTCTTGGAACCTTTTGAGCATTGAGTCAAATCGAACGTGAGGAAGATCTGTGATTAAGGAAACTCGAACCTTCTTGTCTCAAACGGAACTCAAGGCTCCATTATTTCTGAAAAAAATGGGAAATAGCCACGTCTCCGACAGATTACAGTGACTTACAAAATCGTCAAAAGAACTGATACTGCCGTCTACGGCTGCAGAAAAAGAGACAGAAGAAGCACTGGTTAAAGTTTAGATTTGACCTTCTCTTCGTCCCGTTTCATCTCTTCTTTCCAACCTTTCAATTCTTCCTGAACTCCTTCTTTAATCTTCAGGATGAGTTCTTTAGCTTCTTCTTCATCCAACTCCTCTCGTCCATGTCCTATCAACAACATTGGATTCGGGGTACTTTTCTTAGTCGGCTTGGAGTTGGTCTTCGAAGATGAAGACGACTCCGAGAAAGTTGGAGCTGGGACTAGATGGAAGTGTACCTGTGAGACAAGACAGAGATGAAGAGAAAGATGAGTTCGAATCGAGATCCATGAAAGAGAAGAAGAGTTCGAAGCGTAGATCGAGCTCGTCAAACGACATCCTCAATGCAAAGGCTTACTTACATGAGGTACCACTTGCCCGTAGATCTGATTCGTGGTGACTTGCATCCGTTCGTCTCCCATCGCTTTTGATAGGCCTCGAGAGACTAGGACTAAGGATTGGGATAATTTCGAAGCTTGAAGTGGAGAGAGTGTCGAGAGTTGAGAGACGTGTGATCGAGAGATCACCAGTGTATGACCTGCACGATTGAAAATGCATTCAGATGAGAAATCAAGAGCCATGAAAGAAGGAAATTGAAGGAAAGAAGAGAGAGAAAGTTAGATGATGAGACAAAGATGTGACCTTCTCAGACTTCGGCTATCGTCTCCTTGCCGTTCTACTGAATATGTAGAGGATGACTTTCTCTGGGGTGAAAGAAATCGAGAAGCTCACCCTTTCGTAATGGTAGGATATCCAAGAAAGCCATTGTGTGTTCATCCTGTTGAAGTCAGACAAAAGTTAGGGAACGAAGGCGGACGATTTCAGATTACTCAGAAGGCGTGATCGAATAGTAATCCTCTGATTCTAGCGGTTCAATAGAGCTTAAAGCATTGAAGGCTTGTCTAGAAATGCTCGTGAACGGATGAGCTTCTCTGAAAGAGCATCGAAGCATCGATGGTAGAGTCGGATTCTTACCTCGTAAACCTTGAAAGCGTCTTGCTTTCCAGCGACGATTTGACAGAATGTGCAGTCATCCTTGCTGATGAGATCCTTGTCTTTGAATGCGGCCAGCATGTGATGAGTCATTTTGGGTAGAATTTGAGGTGATGTGGTTGAGGAGAAGCAGGCAAAGGGAAAAGAGAACGAAGGAAATCTTTTGATCTTCGACCATCACATCCAAACACAAAGATGATTACTAGGATAGGCAGATGCTCAATAGCAAATAATCTCATCAAGTCTCCTTCACTATCTCGTCAAGGATTCAACAGCACAAGACGAGCCAGCAGCACTTTCGGGATGCTCGCTCCAAAGATCGCCTCACGAGCTCAACCTCAAACCATCACCAGTCCTTCCAATCGACTCTTATCTACCTCTAGTATTTCTCAAACATCGTTTCCGAAAGCAAGCATTCCAGAATGGGCCTCAGAAGAGGCGAGTCAAGCAGTCCGCGGTCTCGTTCAGAAGTTCTATCCGGAAAACCAATCTGAAGAATCTTCAACGACGGTGGAACCAGCGACCTCTTTTGTTCAAGTTTTGGATGAGAATCAGCTCAATCTGCTCAAGATTCTGCTGGATGAGATGATCCCTCTTTCAGATCAAGAGGAATCTTCTATTTCAACGCAAAGTCAGATCTCGTCCAACCTCCTATCGCCATCTGAGCACCTCGTCTATTTTACTCCAACGAGTAGGACTTCAACACTAGGAAAAGATGGGTCTGATACCACCTTCAACCCGCCCGGAGGTGTTTTTGTCAGAAGAATGTGGGCAGGAGGTCAAATGATATGGAGCAAGGATCAACCTTTGAAAGTAGACGACAAGGCAAAAGAAGATACTTTCATAGAGGAGATCTCGGTTAAGAAGACCAAAGAAGGAAATGAAATGCTATTGGTCTGGGTCAGAAAAGAATATCGAATTTGGAATGGAAGCGAATGGAGCGACGTTCTATTGCAAGATCGAAGAAGCTGGGTTTATCAGAAAGCTTTATCTTCAACCACTTCATTCAAATCAACCGCTCCACAAGTCGGAATCGCTGATTCTTCTCAATCCATCAGAGATAACTCTCGAAGATCAGATCAGATACCGGCTTGCTTCACCAGCTCGAATCCAACATCTTCAACTCCAACTTCAACTTCTTTGATCCAATCTCCAACTCATCTGTTCAGATATTCCGGATTGACTTATAATGGACATGCAATTCATCTATGTCCTATTTGGGCAAAAGAGCAGGAAGGTCATAAAGAAAGAGTGGTCCATGGTCCTTTGAATTTGAATCTCATCATGAGACAATTCGAGAAGAGGTTTGGAAATAGGAGAAAAGTCTTGCAAGTCGATTATAGAGCTAAGAATCCGGTTTACGTTGGAGAGGAGTATCTCGTTAGATTCAAAGATAGAGAAGAGGTACAGGAAGAAGTGGGGGAGGGTAGAATCAGTGACGAGTTAGAAATCGTAAAGACTGTGGGAGAGAGGGAAATCTTGGTGATGGAAGCTCAGATCGTTTCCCAGAATGTGTAGCTTAATCCTGTTGAGCCTTGACCAATGTTGCTTCGTCTTTTGTCAATCATCACCAGAGGTTAGCGAGTGATGTTCTGTAGGCTCTGCAGCTGGTGAGCGTCGGATACGTCTCGTGAATCAGAATCCACCCTCGAGTTGCGGTATTCTTAGATTATTCAATGTCTCTCTCGCATCTTTATTCTTGATTGAGGGTCTTGATAAGGAGAGAAAAGACCGAAGTTCGGAGAAGCTGCATTTGTCGAACTCGAAAAGAGCGGACAGTTTTTCTTCTTCTCTTCTTTCCAACTGCACTCTTTTCTTCAAGATCAAACTATGACGTCCTCCCACCACGTCCAAGACTCTCTTCCTGAGCTGGAATACTCTGATGAGAACCAAGAATCGCCTCTACCTTCAGCTTCACCTCAACTTTTGATCCTACCGAATCTGCCTTCATTTTCACCCATGAGACTCGAATCCACTTCAAAGTTCTTCGTCAATCCACCTCCAAGTCTGAGTGGATCTCCCAGAGGTACTCAAACATACGATTCTAATCGAGTTCCTACTCCTAGTCAATCTCATCCACATCAACAACTTTCACGTCCACTTTCACTTCCACTTGCAAATTCAAACCCAGATCTTGACGCTTCTCCTTCCAATCCCTCGCATAGTCAAGTCTTGAATTCGAATAGGAACTTCGAAGTAGGATCAGTCAGAGGTCTAGGTAATGCTCAACATCTCAACAATTCCTTCATCTCTAGTCTGCAGCCTGCAACTTCGATCCTTGATCAGGATCAAGACGATGACAATGTCAGTGCTTTTGCATTCAATCAGACTTTCCCACCAGCTCCTCATTCTATTTTTGGATCTAGAAAAGGAAACTCCAGTTCGCTGGGTAACCTTTCGTCTTTCAGTTGTTTAGGGATCGCATGTCAGACGAAGAAAGATTTCGGTTCTGATGTGATGCAAGATAGTCTTTCGATTCCTAACCTCAACAGCAGAAATGTGAGAGATTCTTTAAGAGGTCTACAGTCTCAAGCTCATAGAGATCCTTTTGAGTTTCATACTACTTCTCCTTCAAGAGACCATCACCCATCTAGAAGTGGAGTCGGCAATTCCCTAGGCATCATCTTCAATCCTCAAGAGACTTCGAACAGAGATGGCTCACTAAGACTCAGAAAAGCAAGTCTCAAAACTAAGAGTGAAAGTGTTAGATCCGATAATGAGCCTATCTTGACTTTAGGTCCCGGATCAAGATCATCTCAAAGTAGGAAAAGAAGAGGTTCTATTCCACTACCAATGAGAGTCGATCTGTTGGAGAGATTCAATCTAGGTTCTAGAGATGAAGAATCCGAACAACCTGACGTTGAGTTTGATCAGCCATCTTCAGATTTCGATCATCAACCTCAACTCATTTCCCATCCTTTCAATTCAGAAGCCAGAAGACTGGAGAACAGAAGAGAGTTCAAATCTGATGATGAGATCTCTGACACCGTCAAAAAGGCTACGATCCCTCTTTAGGGACTGATCAGTCTAGATAAAAATTTCCCAGTAGATTCAAAGACGAAAGAACAGGATTGGAAAGAACATCTCTTCAGACCAAGTGGCTCTGATCTTCTCCCTTCGCCAACTCCACCTCAAGCTATCGATTCGGCTTCTCAGAAAAACGCTCAAGCGATACAAAAGAGACCATTTCCTAGGGAGGTATCTCCATTCGCTCGAAACAGCGACTCTCAACCTTTCGACTCTTCAGATCCTAGATCAGCTTCTCACCATCCTTCGAGCGTTCAGCCAGTTCCAAAACTTCACACTCCAAGCAAGATTTCAAAAGGCTTACCTTCGGAGATCAAGCAACAAAAACCTTACTTCTCTAGAATGTCAAGCTCAGAAAGTTTCAATCAAGGTGCGACTTTCTTGCCTTCGCTCTGGAGCTCTCCCAAAATCACAGCGGATGGGAAAGAAGAATTGGAACTCGAAGCAAGCTCTCAAATGCAGGAATCTACTCCTAGACTCAACATAAACTCCTCTCATGCAGCCTCTAGTAGACCAGAAGCTTCCAGACAAAGAGCAGCTCCATCATCGACTCGCTCTTCTCTCCTTCACTTGTCGCCTCCGTTCGCACCTCAAGATAGACGTCAAAGACCAGCCTTGGCTCATCTTCAATCTCCATCGAAAGGAGGAGCTAGATCTGGTTTGTTGAAAAGTCCAGTCAGAGTTCTTTCTTCAGACAGCAAAAACACAGTCGTAACCACAATCAGCTCAAATCAAGGTTCTAGTTTCCTGCCCAGTACTTGGGCTTCAAGTGAACTTCTCAACGAGTCTCTGAAGAGTAACAGCAACAGTAGAAGCTCAAGTTACAATCTAAGTAAACAGAGAAGTGCTTTGAGAAAGAGCGACAGTTTACCAAGTCTCAGAAGCTCTATCAATCTGTCATTTTCGAGATTCGGATCGGACGCTGGTGGAAATGGGAATGGAAGCGGTATCGTCGATACTAACTCTTCTAAGATTGGGAGAGAAAGCAAGAACTCTAGAAGTAGGAATCAAATGGTCTGGAAAGAAAGGAAATTCGAATATCATGAGGGTCAAGACGAAGAAGAAGAGATGGATGAAGCTGAAAGTCTCAAGGAAGAAGAAGAGCTGGTTCATCAAGGGAGAAAGAAAACATCTCTAGACGAGCTATTCGCTCAACTCACTCTTCCTCGAAGAGCTGCCAGCCTTTCTTTGACCAACAGAGAATCTCCATCACTCTTCGTCGATAACGATAGACTGTTGAACGAACATGAGAAGGGTCGTCTTTCAGAGAATCTTCACCTTCAGCTGCCAATGCAATCCACAATGAAGAAAGACGTAGCTACTTTGCCCTTTTCAGAGCAAGAGATTCTCTACGGAAGTGACAGTCAACTCAAACTCAATGTCGTCGATGTCGATGTCGACTCTCTCAAGGCTAGAACCAACGTCAACGTCCCATCCTTAGCTCCAATCTCTCATTCCGGACGTCCAAGCACCTCTCCTCTCGGATCGAATCGCAACCAAAAATGGAAGAATAGATCTGATCTACATCAAGCTGGTAGAACCTCATCACCAATACCATTCTCAGCTCCTTTCGACACCAAGTTCTTCAACGAGAAGAAGTCGGATCCTTTGGAAGAAGCTCGTGTCTACCGTTTGCCAGAGAATCTAGCGCTCGAATCAAACGAATTTGACGCCCATCAGAGGACAGACGACGCTTTCTTGGCCGATGATTCAGGAATCGTCTCTGCTGAAAATCATTCGACTGGATACTGGATGGCTGAAAATAGAGATCACGACTCGGGTTCGGATGAAATTACAGCTCGTAAAGCAGATCAGATAGATTGGGTGAGAAGAAACCAAATTGATTCAGAGGTACAACAACAAGGAGATCAAGAAGTCATGGAAGACTTTAATGAAGACGAATCCGAGAACGAAAGTGAGGTTGAAGTGATCTCGTTGGGAGTCGCTTTTTAAAGTAGCTTGCAGCGACAGGATCAGAGTCTTGCAGGGAAGGATCGAAGGAAAGAGGCAAAATCTCGATGCAGGATGTAGAATAAGAGATTTTAAAGTCACCTCAATCTGTAATTTTTCCTTTCGGTTTCGATTTACGACCTCCTCGAATGCTCCTGCTCGACTTGGTCGAGGCTCTAGTTTGCCAATCGGAGTCTTAAGCTTTCGTTTTGTTTAGAACAGGCACGAATCATCAGCGATAGCTAAGGGATATCGAGAAGGCTTGAAGAGAGATTGCAGAGCGTGGGATCGATTCCTGGGTTCGAGATTGAAGCTCTTGTCTTCGGGTGTTCGAATTTCTTTGTTTGAGAAGAACAACTTTCAAAAGAGAAGGGGAATTGAGCAGAACTCCTCTCTCCTTCCATGTCGAGTTCTCGATCCTTGCGCGAATTGAAAACGACAGTCGAAGGCCGTTTCCTTGGTCGATTCGCTCCCCGATTCTGCTGATTCGTCCGTTGAAAGATTTCGATGTTTCGAAGGATGAAGTAAACTTGATTCCAAACTGAGCGAAGATGAAGAGAACGTCTTGAGTCGAACGAAGTGTGTCGATCCCCTTTGTCGAATCAGCTCACGCCGGTTCAAGATCTCGATTTGAAGAAAATTCCTCTTTCTTCTTCTCCTTCTACCACTCACTCCAAATTCAAAGATGAATCCATCTGCACTCACTTCTTCTCAAGACGTCGCCAAAGCACCTACTACTTTGGACAAGATTCCAGAAGACGTCCAATTAGCAATCATCAAGTGCATCCAGTCTTGGAAGAAGTCAGAGGGAACGAAGCAGGAGAGAGAAAAGGGGAAAAGGTGAGCTGGACATCGAGGCCACTTAGACGTGATATCTTTTCAAATGCTATCTTAGCTGAAGTCATAATCTCCTTTTTATTCTACTTTTCAGAGCAAGAGACAGCGCTCTCAGATCGGTGGCTTTGAGCTGTCGAAGAACTTTCTCAATCTATCAACCTCAGCTGCTTCTCGATGTCACCCTCAACTTCAGCAGCCTGTTCAACTTCTATCTGCTATTAGCAAGGAATTTTGATGCTCGCAAGTTTGTGCGCTCAATCTCTTTCACTCCTAAAGATGATATCACTACTCAAGAACAGTTCGATGAAGCCGAAAAAGATTTGCAGGAGGTGCAGGAGGATTTGGACGAGATTTTCGAGGCCCTCACAGCTCAAAAAATCAAAGTCGATGCGGTAATAATAGGTGTAGAATGCGTTGTCGAAGGGGTCTTTCGATTTTTACCCAATATTCAGACACTCGTAATCCAACAATCTGCACTCATCTTCCCTCTTCGATCCAGCTTGGCGAATGCAAGACTAGCACCTGTTCCATTTCTGACTCATTCACTCAGAAAGCTGTTCATCCCTATGTGGGGCAGTGTGGAAGACAATCTCAAAGCCAAAAATCTCGTTTGGATATTGGTTTTCTGTACTGGCTTAAGATTGGCAAGTCTTGGCTGCATCTTCGACAAGAACGACTTCAAGTACTTATCAGAATTCTCAGAAACTTTCTCAGGTCTATCAAAGGTTCAGAAACTAGCCTTGGGGGTAGATTTTGCGGAGAACGAGTCGATCGAAAGATACTGGGATAGAGAAGTTGGGAAACAGTGGATCGGTGGAAATCAAAAAAATGAAGCGATGTTCAAGCTACTCGAGGTCACGAAGAACCTGGAGTGCCTAGAGATCAGCTATATGTCTGCAAACTCCGAAGAGGAGACTAGGATCGATTTTAGTTGTCTATCAGCCCTACGAAGCTCTTATCTTTCCCTTAAGTCTGTCCGTTTGTTCAACTTAGGAGTCAATCAGGACGATCCAGAAGAGTTCAAGGCCAATTCCAATCTCTCTCTTTTTGAGGAAGTAAGATTGATGACTTTAAATCCAACAATGTTAGTACTCTTAGGAAGAATCTCGGAATTTAAATTCCCATCTGGTTTAAAGGTTCTCTACATCCCCTATTACAACTCGCAGAACATCCAGGAAGATATAGCATTGGCTCGTGCTTTGAAAGTCAAATCATTCCCTAGTCTAGAGAAGATCATCATCCCTTCTACTCGAATCTTCAACACCGGTACTCAAGCAGACTCTGATGATCCCAAAGGGCTATGGCTCGAAGGATGTAGAGAGCTGGAGAAGGCAGAAATCTTTCAGAGTGGGAAGGTCAAGTTGAGATTTGTGGAGCCAGGAGGATTTAGTGAGTATGAAAACAAGAGGGCTTCGAAGTAATCCAGCACTTTCTGGTAGACCTTTCCTTCTCTACCGCTGCTCATTTATCGACTCTCCTCTGTTGACTCTCTTCTTCTCTCGCAGTTGGCGAATCCTCAGAAATCGATTTCATGTCGATACTTACTTGGCTGTCGCCACCCTAGAGAACTCGTTTGTTGATTTCGACGAGCTTGACCCTCTATGATATCCGAAACGGCAACGATTCTTGTAGACGTACAAATCTCGAGCCGATCCTCTTCTTCTTCGATTATCTTTTCATTTTCTTTTCATTTAATCTCTCGAAAGTTGTCTCAAATTAAAAACCCAACAGCCTCTCTTTTTCAGACCTCTCCAATTCTCCTTTTGTCTAATTTCTAGTATCTAAAAATGAGATCCCATTCTCCAAGTTTCGCTTGAGCCAGTTTTTTTCCCAATGTCTGACTACGTCTTTCACAAACAAGTTGTCCCGTCTGTCTGTTCTCGAAAAGTTTCCAAAGGAGCCCTGACAAATGTCAGTAGACTCATGGTACTTGCTTTGTTTGCCCACAGCCTGAATTGGGAAAGCTCGAGCCAAAAATGTGTGTTGACGATTGGAAACGAGCTCGCGAACTTCGAACCTTGCTCCTGCCTCCTCCGAATTCACACTAGATCCATCTCTTCTGACTGTTTCTCTCCCATTCTCAGATTGTTTACTCGAGAAACAAGAGAGGGTAGACGATACTTTGAGGATAGAAAGCCAATCTTCAAAGAGCCCGTCTTGAGAGATTAAAGAGAGCTTGATCGATGATTGGTATTGCTATTGAATGGAGACTAGAATTACAATGAAAAGGATCTGAAAGAGAAGCGCAAAGCAAAAGGAAAAAAGAAAGGGAAAACTAGATCTTCACCTCGAGGTGGTTGTGGAAGAAGCAATCGTCTTCGGTCTACATTTACTGTAGTAATCTTTTGTTTCAGCCTATGTTGGACGGAAAAGATGGTTTCGATCAGTCTGTATTCTAGCGATTTTCAATATTCAGGAAGATGTCAGGTCTGAGCAGAGGAAAATAAAACTCACGTTCCACTGTTCTATAAACGATTCTTCCAAGTCCGCCACTTGTCTCCCTGTTTTCCGGTAGAAAAAGAGATCAGATAGACGAATGAGACGAGGAAAAATGACGATCAGAACAAGATACAGTTCAATCGTTATATCAATCAGATGAAAACCAAATGAAAAAACTCACCCGGAGATCCACCCCAGACGGACCAGCTATGAACGACAGTGTTTGGAGGCAAGACTGTACCATCCAATATCCTAGCGCAGTCCTTGATGATTGAGAATCGACCCTGTGTTTTAAGAATGTCAAAAAGAGTGTCAGATTATCTTTGTGAGATGAGAATGAAGGGTGAGAGATTTTTCGAGAACAGAAGAACTCACGATGACGCAGTTCTTTCCAATCTCTACATGGCTTCCTACCATGATTGCCTCTAGAATGGTACCTGGACCTACGTGTACGTGATCCCCCATCTTGAGAGGGTAATAGGAGAAGACGCTGGTGAAAAGGAAGTATAGAAGAGAAAGAGAGAGAGAAGATTGGGAAATCTAGATCAGATTTCGGATGATTACTTTCTTGGATCCATTCTTGCGATGGATCAGATTCGCAAGTAGCTCCCAAATCTGACTCAAAAGTTGCTAACAAAAGCAAGAAGAAGCTCTGAGGATAGGCTTCTGCATCTCGATCCAAAGTGTTGTTCTCTCTCGTCCATCTTTGCTCTCTTTCCCTGCGTTCTACTGACCCTTTATAAGTCTTGTAAGCCGGTCTAATGACGCTTCCCTCTCCAACTACACAATATCTTCCCATTGTGATTACGACTGCGCTTGGTGGATTGTTTGGTTGAGTGGAAGTAGAAGATGAAGTTGAAGCTGTCGTGGTTGTTGCTGATCTTTTGAGATCTCCTCTTACGAGAGCTGCGTGATGAATGATGCATTTCCCACCAAGAATAATGTTTTGACTTCCTAGAATGATAGATCGCTTTGAAACTCGATTGCCTGTGATGGCCTGAAAGAGAGAAAGAAAGAGAGATTCCAAGTCAAGTCAGAGTCAATCAATCTTATCTCTTTCTCTTACTTTGACTGTCAAGGTTATTGCGATTGTCATTTCCCTATTCCACTAGTTGTTGCCTCACCGTTTGAATGAATTCCGAAGGATCATAAGCCTGGACTTGAGAATTGGCTCTCATCGAATCCAAATCAAGTCTTGGTCAAAAGTCAAAAAGTCAACTCGATTCTCTTCTCACTTTTCTCTCTCGGACCACAACATCAAATCCAATTTTCGCTTTTCTCAGTTCATGGCAAGGCCCAAAAAGATTTCAGAACAAGCAACAGCGTTCGCCATCAGACAAGTCTACAGAAATTTACTTCGAAGCATCCCTCCGAGCGTCAGATTCTCTCGTCCAGCTGCGAGCAATGTGAGAAGGCTCATCAGGGATGACTTCAGTCCTTCGATCGATGAACAGGGTACAGTCAATCCAGTCGTATCTAAGCAAGAGCTACATCTCAAAGGTGAGAGAAGACGATAGTGAAAACAGAGAGCGACATAGCTTCTCATCGTTTTGAGACTTCGTCGTTCTTTCTATTCTCGTTCATCATTCTGATATCTTTCTCTCTTATCGATCGTTCCATATGATTTTCACTATCTTCAAACAGCTCAAAACACGATAGCACTGCTTCTATCTTCCTCCTACTCTCCAAGGCTCAAATCCTCTTCTTCGACGACGACGTCCCAGTCCTCTTCAAAATCAATCTTCAAATCTCAACAACTTTCTCACAAGCTGATATCAAACCTATCCTCTTTGACTTATCATCATCTCTCACCAAACACTCGAATGCAACCCATGAGTAGAACCACTGGAGGTTCCAATCTAAACACTAATCTACCTTCATCCAAAAAGGGAGGCAAGACTTCAAAAAAACGTCTAGCGTTTCTGGCTTCTCAAAGAGAAGATCTTGAAGAAGAAGGGGAAGGAAATGGAATACAAGACGTACGATTAGAAGATTATCCCTCGAGACCTTTACCTTCTTTATTTTTCCCTTCCAAACCTATTCGAGGTCCAATGACTTCCCCTTCTTCTCCAAATTGGGATGGTCAAAATCCATATAAACACTCCAAAAATCTATCATCTCAAGATGTACAAGCTTTGGAAGAAAAAGTTGGAGAATTGGCTGAGATATTAAAGAGTCTAAAGAGTGAAGGTAAAGAGGATAGTAATTTGGGAAAGTCAATTAGGAAAGAATTCGTCGAAGTGAGAGGTACTTTGAAATCGAAAAGAGGACAAATTTTGAGGGAAAGGGAAATATCGGAAAGAAATGGGAAACCTATCAAGTTGTTGGATGACCTCGTCAAGGCTGTTGAGGAGACGGA
Source organism: Golubevia pallescens (assembly GCA_001599655.1). Taxonomy (NCBI): domain Eukaryota; kingdom Fungi; phylum Basidiomycota; class Exobasidiomycetes; order Golubeviales; family Golubeviaceae; genus Golubevia; species Golubevia pallescens. The sequence continues at coordinate 33,225 of BCHO01000009.1, forward strand.
AAAGGTTTGGATTGGGAAAAAAAGATGGGGAAAGTTGAAAAGGAATGATTGGTTGGAACCTTGATTTTTAAAATAGTTGTAGCTTCATTTTTGTACTTTAGTATCTCTTTCATGCATCGCTTCTTCCTGTCTATCAATCATCTGTGGAAAGCCCGACTTGTGTGTGCTCACAAATACCTCCTTTTGAAGACGCAATTGACTAATGAAATACATTCAGACTCGAGGCAGCAGAAAGTCATTGATCAATTACTGATTGCCCATAACATTTTACACAACTTATATCTCTGCTAAAGAACAAGGAATCTACAACCTCTTCAATTCACTTCTGCGTACCCTTCTCTATCCAAAGATCCCTCTCTTTTAGAGTCTCTAGAAAGACTTCTGCTCCTACTACCACTCCTGCTTCTGCTTTGATCATTCTCTCTGTCATCTCGATCTTTGACTTCCTTTGACTCCATTTTCTCATCACTGTCCAACCTCTTCTCTCCATCCTCATCTCCATCCTTTCTCTCATCTCTTTCCTTTCTTCTCTCAGCTTCTTCCTTCAATCTCTTTTCCTTTTCTCTATCTTTAATCTCCTTCTCCATCTTTCTAATCTCTTCCAGCTCCTTTTTCTTGCCCTTTACTCTATTTTTGATCCTTTCCAAATTGTTCTTCAAATCATTGACTTTTCTCTCCACTTGAGAATCCATTCTATCCAATTCAGCATCACATTTATCTTCTTGTTCATCCAATAGATCTTCTTGAGAAGGAGTCAATTTCTTTGGTAAGAAATAAAGTGCATAAGTAGATGGATCAGGAATTGTTGATTTGGTAGAGAGTTCCTTTTCTTTTGAATCTGAATCATCTTCTTTCTTGTCTCTAGCAGTGGTTCTTGTAGGAGAATCTCTGGTGGAAGATGAATTTGGATCTGAAGTTGATTTGGGAGATGGAACGATTGCGCCAGGAACATAAGGAGCGATGACTCTTCCTCTGACTCCAACATCCTTTGGTGCCTTTGTGACCAAGAAACTTGCCAACCTTCTCTTTTGAGTCTTGAGACTTTTGTGAACGTTTTCTTCAGTCAAGATCCTATCGACTAGAGCTTGTAAGGCAATTGTGTCTCTACGTAATTCTTCCTCTAGACGAGTTCGATTCTTCAAGATGTGAGATGGAATGGAAGGTGTGATGGAATAGGCAGAAGGTGCCTTTTGAGTTGTTTTTTGAAGTCTTGCTTCCAAGTCAGCTCTTTGTTTGGCCTTTGAGAGAGGAAGGGATTGCGAGAAGAGGTCGATATAGAGGATGATAAGAGAATGAATGAGAATAGACTCGCAGCTTCGTTTCAGCTTCTTTCCGAAAGCCAAAATGACACATCTGATTCCAGTCTTTCTTTCCAATTACGATACTCACTGCTTCACCCTTTTCCTTCTTCTCATTCTCAACCTTTGCCTTGTTGAGAGTGGAATTGACCAGCCCGAACAGACGATTCCCTCCTCCTCCCAGACCAAGAGCCAGTCTTGGCCTTTTTGTGGTTGCAGCATTGGATCCAGAGCTGATAAAAGATGATAACAAAGACGCAGGTTCGTAAGAATCGGAGCAAGATGGCTTTAGAAATGTTGAATCTTTGGATGCTGAAGCTTCTCTCTGTTCTCGTCCTTTCGTGTGCCTCTTGTTGATCCCAATGCTTATCTGATAGAATCGTGATCATTCTACAGATTCATCCCCTGTTCATCGAGCAAGTAGAAGGCGAGCTGCTCGATTCAGTCCTATTCTGTATTCGATTGCACTCACCTTTCTCTTTCCCTCCTGTTTCCTTGATCTGCATCTCTTTCCCTTTTTCTATCCCCTCCAAGTAGCTCTCGACCGTTTGTCGGTGATCTTGAGTTCGTAACTCTGCTCATGCTTTGAGGATGGAACTTGCTGAAAGGTGAGGATGTGAGGTTGAGAGGAAGAAGTCAGCGGGGCCAGCTAGACGGAGAGCAATTAAAGACTCATCGCAGACTCGCTCGAGATCGAAGCCTTTCTCAATCTTCTGAAAATTCGTCATCCAGGTTTCTCTCGGAATCTCAAAATGAGTTCCAAAAAAAGGTGGTATCAACATTTGAATTTTCAAAAGATCTGCTTGAATCCTTCTCTCACATTGTCGAAAGGATTTTTGCTCAGGTTGCGAAGAAAAGTCGAAATGAGCTTTGTTAACAAAGCTGATTCTGTCTTTGATGAAATATCACAGTAAGCTCTAGAAAGTAATTCTGGCCCATTCTTGGAGGTAAAGTTTTTGAAAGACCTCCAAAGCAATGCTTTGTTCGGCTGCAAATGAAGCTACAAGTCGCCGCCGCCACAGAACAAAAGAGCCAGGTGAGAGAAATTTGGGATTTTTCAACAGTATGACTACTACTGTTCAACTGGACTGCTTCATGTACGAAAGGTAAATACGGTCGGAGATGAGAGAGGAGAGAATAAAGAGAAGATGACAATTGGTTCAACTGAACCTTGAAGCTGCATAAAGTGATGCAATCTTTCAAGAACTCAGTAGACACTCTCAATGATGATGCATAGAGTGCCTATCTAGACAAAACTTGAGACAGTGTAAATTTGGATGCGATAAGTAAATCCTTTGTCCAAAGAACAAATGTCGTGGAAAAGAACATGACAGAAAGGTTTTGCTGATGAGATTGAAGCTGTCTTTGTTATATAAGCGCCAGAAAAAAAGGAAGTTGCTCACTCATCAATAGAGAGGCATGGGGATCCTCATGATGAGAGAGATGGGGATCCTCATGAGAAGAGAAGGATGAGCTGCTCTTCTCAGTTTCCGTACAATGACCATTGATAGAGCTTGAGATCAGACTTCAGATTGTGTCATCATGCCGAGCAGAGGGCTTTCCGATGCTGGCCTTAAACACGGTGGACAGAAGTGGCGATCAAAACTCAATAGAAAATGCAACAGAGCAAGGAGGAAAACACTGAAGAGAAAAGGTCAGGGCTGATTTTGCACTTGAGAACAAAAGCTGGTTTCATTCTTTTCTCTCTTTGTTCCCATACACTTGTTCAACCTCATCCTCTCATAGAAAGACTTGAAGAATATATAAGGAAAAACGTCGAGGAGACTTAGTTTGAGAATAGAATAATTCCAATGAGCTCTTCAAGCTTTTTCCAGTCTTTTTCTCTAAGCTTCTGAGCGCAAGAAATAAACAAGACACTCCAGCAACAAAACACTCCAGCAACAAATGCTCTTCAGGAATTTCAACAGACTCTCCAGACTTTACAGCTATCTAATTGGTCATTTTTACAATAACAAGAAGGCACAAAGAGAAAGAATCAGTGAGAGTGGGCCTCATTCCTCCCTACCTCATTTTGTACTGGCACTGTAGCTCTTTTGAAACAAATAACAATCACTATGACCAAATTTTTGCAGTTCTGAGCCTTATGCCACCGGCAAAGCTTGTTCAAAGCTTTGAGCAAATGAGCAAAGATTCATCTCCAGCCAAATTCTAGTGAGCCTGTTCTAATCTCCTTTCTAAATCTAACAAGCTTATGTCAGATTTCCACTGGAGTTTGGATCAGCTTGAAATCAAAGGCTGTCACAAGATTTTCTGTGAAAGCATTGGCCTAAGCTTGAGGGGATCTGGAGACACCAGAGGTTCCGACAACACATTACAGATTCTGAGGTCTCTCCCTCCTCTTGCCGGCCAAAAATCAACAGTGACAATGTCGCTTTATTGGTTTACTTGCTGAGAAAGTCAAAAAAATGGAGGGGGAGAGCATGCAGGTAGCATCAGAGGTGAAAAAAAATGAGAGTGCCTCCTAGCTGGTTTGAACAACTGACCTTTGCATTTGAAGTTGGAAACCATCTAAATGTTGTGTTTCTACAAGTGCAACGCTCTGCCACTGAGCTAAGAAGGCCAAAACGAGTAAGTCATCAGCGTGGCCAACAGAAACAATGTGGTCAGTTGAGGCAATTTTTCCAGATCTCGCTTTGGCTCACCCTTGCTCTCTTCGACTTTTGCTGTCTGACCCCCCATTTTCTCCTCTTTTTTGAGCTCTAGATCGATCCAGGTAGCTTCTCCAGCCTTTTCAGTCTCGATCAGAGTCAATCGGCTTCAGGGTGAGCATCGCTCTGTCCGCTCTCTATCCTCTTCTCAACCTCTTCATCTTTTTCTCTGCTTTCCCCCCGCTCCAGGCTCTGCTAGTATTGTGCCACACTCTGCCACTGAGCTAAGAAGGCCAAAACGAGTAAGTCATCAGCGTGGCCTACAAAAACAGTCTGGTCAGTTGAATACCTTCGCTGTGTGCGGAGCGCAAGTAAAGCAAGTTGGATGATAACGATTTGTTGGAGAGATAGCAGAGGGATAGCATTGAAAGAGAGAGTGAGGACTGATCTAAAGGCGAAGAGAAAGAGAAGAGTTCAGGAGAGACACTTTCGTGTCAACATCTGTATTTGTGATTGTTTCAAGCTCGTTTCTGACACTGACGATCTCGACCCGGTCTTTCTAAGACGACAAAAGCCAAGGAAGAAAGGCACAAAAATCTTCTCCGCAGACTAAATCTCAGAAAGATCACATTCCAGGTTCAATCACTCAAAGAGTGAGTACGTAGCGTTGCTTTTCCTGCTGCCTCTCTCATCCATTCCGAACATCTCGACAAGACCTCTCTCTCAGCCTCCTTAAAAGCCTCTTGATTCTCCTGATCCAAAAAAAGTACCAGTTCAGAGCAGCGATAGACATCATCTTCGTTTCCTTCTGGACTCAGAATTGAATAACCTTTTGAAAGCAGTCTTCGACTTAGAAGGACCTCTGCTAAAAGAGTAGCATTGAAATCAAATTCCTTAGACAGGTGAAGCTCTTTGAGGTTTTGACAGGGAGCACCTAGTACTATGTTTACTCTCAGAAATTCTAAAACTTGGTCTATAGAACGATTAGCGGTCTCTTCCCGGAACGTAGAAAGCGACAGCGACAGTGCTCCAATATCTGAAGAATCTAAGATATTGATCACAGCTTGTAGTATTTCTAGTCTATCATCTTCTCTCTCTTCAGTGTAGGTGGAAATCAATAGATGAAGTTTGATTGGAGTTCTGAACGGACCTAGACTTGAATGATATTCCGGGTTGATACCAAGCTCTTTCAAATTTTGGAGAGCGGAGAGATCCCATTCCTTACTCCAGATCTGATCAGAATCTTCCATGCGTAAGACCTTGAGTTGATGGAGAGAGCTTGATACTAGTTCCTGGAACTCGTCTTGCAGGTCTTTCGGAAATGGTCCTTCACTGAAGGTAAAGTGTTGCAGAGAATCAGAGCATCCTGAAAGTATCTTGAGCAGAAGAAGACCTCCATCTTCTATGACTTGAAGCGCCTTGAGATGACGAAGAAGAGTATGTTGACTCTCAGGAACAATTTGTAGATAATAACAGGAGAAGTGGGTAAGAACTCCAGGAGTAGTTTCAACTTGTTCACAACCTCTATCGTTTCCAGTCAAATCCAACTCTTCCAACTGAGGGCATCTGCTGACGAAGTCCATCAGATCCATCATTGGCGTGTTACAATTGGAAGGGGAAAAGCTCAATTTCCTTAGAGTTGCTCTAGAGGACTCCAGCAACTCAATCATCTTTGAAATATCTGGATCGTTCAAAGATGAAGAAGGTAAGACGACGGTCTCTAGAGTTGATTGGCAGCGATTTGAGAAGACTTCGAGGATCTGAAAGACCTTTTCAAGAGGTTTGGTACCAGTCCAGGCGCTGCAAACGTTGACGTTGATTCACAATTTGGGCGAAGTTGAAAGCAGAATGTTCCAAGAGCGAGAGACGTTCAGGATTCTTCCTAGATCCAGAGTTGGGAGATGAGAGAAGACTCTAGCGAGAACGTCGTTTGGCATTCTATCCATGTTGAAGATCTTTGAGGGGAGTGATTGAGGAAGATGCGAGAGAGATCAGAGAGAGAGATCAGAATTCAGAACAGAAAAGAATCAAAGAAGAGTCAGTGGAGTTGGTAGATCATGAGAGAATGCGATGCGATCATTGATCCTTACCGAGGATGATACTGAGTATCAGATTGTTTTCAGATTCAATAGGGAGTAGTTGCTTGAATATTCCAGAAAGTCGAGTGAGGAGAAGGAGGTGAAGATCCGAAAGCGGAAAGTCGAACGAAAACTTCTCACCTTCAACCACAACATCGATTTGGATCTTAAAGGCAAGGCAAGAAAAAAGGACCCATAGATACAGATTACAATGTACTTGTACAAAGAAGGAGGAAGGTGAATCACCATTTGCATTTCAGATTCTATCATCAAACCAAACTCAAAAGTTCCTTTCACTTCAAACCTTCCCTCTTGCTCTCTCTATGTCCTATCCAAACATTGACATTGATTTCCTTTCCACCTACTCAAATAATTGGAAAATCCATCTCCACAAGTCCTTGCCAGATTGGGTTCTGAAGGATTGAGATTTGGATCACTCGAAGTAAGAATCTGATTGGAACCAGTCCCTGCACAATTGAAGATCAAGGCCCAAGATCGCTCTAGTGTGTGACCAAAGATTGGATTCTGAGGTGTAGATTCCATTTGAAGTGAGGGAGGAGGACTGGAATTCAGAGTAGAGATGATGGAAGAAAGAGAAGAGAAAGATAGGATTTAGCAGAGGGAAAGGGGATTGCGAAAGAAGAAGAGAAGAAAAAGAAGAAGTTGCAAGTCTTTAAATATTACTTTGCTTGTTGAAAAGACACTTACTATTTATCAGTTGGATCCGGAGGAGTCTAATAGAGGAATCATAAAGGATTGAAAGGAGAAAAAGCAATGCCTGTCTCAGCTCAAAAGGTTTTCAAGACTTTGGATAGATTTGCCCACTTTGATCAAACCCAATTATTTCAAAGCCATGTCAATCCCTAAGAATCAAAGCAGATTCTAGACTTCCGAGAGAAAAGAAAGCATGAAACAGACAAGGACTCACATTCAACCATTTTGATAATTGAGTGTATTTCTCCTTTGGATTGGATCTGATCCTATCCCTAGAGACTGCAAATTGACCTCTATAGACCATCTGTAGAGCGGGAAACATTCAAAGAGAGGTAGATGGGACAAAGAGAATGAGTCAAAGATATGAAGACCATGTCTGTTTTGATAATTCAAATATAGGTACAAGGGAAAAAGTCCAGATCCAACTTCCTTCGAAGCAAAAGGTTGCAACACGCAAAATACATTCAAAGTCAAAACTGAAACCAAAATCACTCACCACCTGTTCTCCCGCCTCTCCTTCTTCCGAGGGACATTCCCTACCTCGAAACAATTGAAAGACTCTTCCAAAATCAGGAAAGTTTTGATCCGGTCTCTTTCTAACGTCTTGTCCGCATCTCGTTAGAGCATAAGTTCCCTAGAAGCAAAGTCAAAGGACCAGAGAGAAAAAGTGGGGAAGAACACATCAAGCCAAATGGCGAGAAGATAAAGAGAGAGAGAGAAAGAGAGAGAGAGAGAGAGACAGTGATTTCAGAGCTTGGTCAGATCAATGAGAAGTAAATTGTAAAAGAAGCAGCTTCAGGCTCTCCAAGCAAATCGAGTGGTCTACAGATAGACTGTCTGAGGGAACGAAACTAGAGAATCGCAAGACAACTCACCAGACTGAGAAAACCAGTTTTAGGAGAGAGAAGCCGTAGCCTTCGGAGAGCTGTGTATGGATACCTGTATTTTGGAATGGGTGAAATAGGAAGGAGATTGAGAATGGGAAAGGGAACACTTGATCATCGGTGAGACCGAACAGTCATTCGAAACGAATCTCTCTCGAGGTCAAGAAAAGCAACACGTTTCTCTTTCCTTCTCTCATATCAAATTCAATTAAGCCTCCTTCATGTTTTACGAGTGAGCTCTATTAGACTCACTCTAGATGACTCTGAATAAAGAGAGTCTGTTGACTCAATCCACCCAACCTTGAATTCACAGTTCCACCATATCTACCATTCGTCGCATCTCCATTATAACCATATTCCTCTTCAATATGTTCCAAATAAGTTCCACCTTCTCTCCCTCTATTATCCAATTTAACAACCGCGTCGACTCCCAAAAATTCTCTCAAACTATCCGGTTTCAATTTCTGATTTTTAGAATAAACAAAAATTCTAATTTGATCCTTTTCATAACCTTCTTTTCTCAATAAAACTTTCCTAACATTTTCCAAATTCTTAGAAAAGGATTCCAAATCTTGATCATAATAAGAAATGACAACGTCCAATAGATTTGGAGGTTTGAAATCCAAAGATTTAGAAATGGAATTTGTAAAAGAGGATGAGATTGAAGGATCTGAATCTGAAAGATGAGCTCCTTGATCTTGTAAATCCAATAGATTTGTTTGTTTATTCAAGTTAGAGTTTGAATTGTAAGGATATGAATTTAATAGATTGTAATGATAAGAAGTCAAAGTGGAATGATTTCTTCTAATGATTAGAATGTCATGAGTGATTAGTTGATGGATGATGAATAGGAAAAAGCAGATTGGGAAGAATAATATCAAGTATTGTTGGTTTCTTGGTAGATGTCTGAAACGGGAAGAAGTGAAAGGGAAAGGTAAGATTGCAAAGATGGAGAAGGAAGTGGATCGTGAGGATCTCTTTGTTGAAGTTGGGAGTGGAAGTGATCGTCTTGATTGAGTTGATAGAAGAGGATTGATTGACATTTCATGTTCTGAATCCAAATCATAATCTGATTTCAGTTTCTTGTCCTTGGAAGATTCACTGGTCCACATTGAAGATCAAGTAATATCTGAGAGGGCGATAGAGAAGGACCGGCTGGTGGAGTGACTGCAAGAATGGCAGTATCAATTACTTTTACCTTGAGCAGTGTTGAGATCTCTGCAGTTAGAGTTTGGAATTAGATTGGTCTTGTCATGCCAGATCACGATGAGAAGATTGTTATCGCTGTTCTCTTCCATCTCCATCCATCCCATCCCTCTCCTTCTCTCTCTTCTCAAAATGGAAAGCAAACTGCAATCTCTCAAAGTAGCCGAATTAAAGACTTTGCTGACCAATGCAAGTCTACCAGTCAGCGGAGTCAAAGCTGATTTGATAGCCAGATTGCTTGAGAATCCATCCGCAATCCAACATCTTCAAAATCCATCCAATTCAACTCAAGAACAACCTACTACTTCTTCTTCTACTACCACTACTACCGAAATTTCACCCACTCAGACTCCAACTCAAGAAACTCCAGCATCAGCACCTCCAGTAAAGACCGATGAAGAGAAACATCAAGAACTGATTGCTGAATTGGAGAAACGTAAAGCCAGAGCAAAGAGATTCGGTACTACGGATTCAGACGCAGAGGCTAAATTGGAAAGAGCTCTGAAATTCGGTGTGGGTTTCGATCAGGATAAAGCCTTGAATCAATTGGATGCTGGTCTTGGTGGACCTTCCAAAAAGGTAGGAGGACAGAAACCTCCAACTTCAGTCTCTGTAGATGGTAATAAGACTCAAACGGATGTGAGGAGTGGTGGTACGAAGAAGGAGGAGAAAAAACAGGAAACGGTGAGTTGCAATGTTTCGAGACAGGTCGCGTTTTTTCGAATAGATGGAGATGGGGAGGAGGTTTGCGCTCTCTATTGTATGTACAAGCAGGCTTCATACTTTTTCAGTGGAAACAGAATGGTCTCAAGAATCCTTCCTCTGAACAAGTTGATTGCAATCTTCGTCATACCAAGAACGACCTCTGTCTCCATTTCTCATTCATTCTCATCCTCTATTTTCTCCTCTCCCCTCACGCGTGTTCTTCTCATTCAAAGGAGGAGGAAAAAGCAGCTAGGATTCAAAAGCAAGAAGCAGAGGAAGCTGCGCGTAAGAAGAGAGCAGAGAGGTTCGGTATCGTAGAATCGGTAGACGAGGAAAGAAAACGTAAAAGGGAAGAGAAATTCGGTAGTGGTAAAGATGAAGTGAGTTTTCAAAGCGAACTTTTTTTGAACTTTGATAGGTTCTATTCTTCAGAGTTTTGGCCCTCGAGACTGACGACGTCGAAAGAGAGAAGACGAAAGAGGGCTTGCGATGGAAATGAATTTCCATCCCTTGGGATCACGACTTTTCTTTTTTGTCGATCCCTTCTATGATTTTTTCTCTGGTTCTGATTCTGATTCTGATTGTGATTCATTTCGGTCTTTTTTCCTCTCTAATCCTCGATCTCGAACCTCGCAGACAAAGAAAGTCAAAGCTTGAAGACATGAATGAATCGCAAGGAATCGAAATGCTTCAAAAGGCTTCTGAAAGAGAGGAACGTCCAGAGATCTTTTCCCAAAGGTCTAAGAAATTCCTGCTTCAATGTTTTCAAGCTTCTTCTCAAACATTTTTCTCTTCTTTCTCTCCCTCAATGCTGTTCCCTCTCTTCGCGCTTTTGAAAATACCTCCAGCCCTCATTGCAAAGTTTTCTTTGTCTTTCTCTTTCTGTATCATAAAAGCGTGCGGTTCCTTCTCCTTTTTCTTTTCTGTGAAAAGATTTCATTGAATTCCAAATCCAGCTGACATTTTTTGGCGAGCCTGAACTGATGATCTGATTCTTTCATCTCAAACGCAGTCTGTTGGGAGAGAGGAACATTCAAAAGAAGGAGAAACACTTTGAGAGAAGATGATGATCCAAAATGATAATTCAGATCACCTTGTCTCACTTGAGATCTCAAGTGGGAAATTGCAGTAGGGTACAACTTCTAAAAGAAGGGTACAAAAGGGTTGTGGAGGATTGATGTAGAAGCAAAGTATTCCTCTCCCTCTGAAACTCTCAGAATCGATTGATATGACTTTTAGAAGATTCAGCGACTGTTTTAAGAGTTTTAAAGCATTTACGAGAGCCTGCAGACTGATCCCAAGGTCTTTGAGGTCGGAAGGGCAGCTAGCGAAAGACGCTTGCAGCGATGCAAACACAACAATTTTCGACTCAATCTTTTTTGTTTTGACTTTGGCATTTTTGAGCTAGCACTCTGTGCAACAAGAGAAAAGTATAAACATAGAACAAGAGGTCTTTCTCTCTTCTCTTCTTACCACTACTACCATCTACCATTCACTCACATCCAGGTCTCTAAGATCTTAATCCTTGCAGTTTCAGACAATCTCAACAGAACTGAAAGGTCAGAGTCTAATCAGATTTCAGAGCCAGGTTCCTCCGAAATACAAACATGATCAGGAGAAGAAATCTCGGAGGGGAGCCATCAAGGCGTAGAGTAAACTGGTTTGTCGATGATCTCAGAGCTTGATGATCCACTTTTCCGGGCTGGATATTGTCATCTCTCTCTCTTCACTTCCTTCCAGCTTCATTATACAGTCCCATACGTGTCTCATGTCACCGGACTGATGTTCTTCATTCCAATCAACAGTGTAAAGGAACATTCCTGAAACATATCCTTCTCTTCCGCAACAATCATCTTCAGGTAATTCTTTGGGATCTTCCTTAGCTACCAGCATAATAACGTTTGTCTGCCCAACAGTCTTCACCATCTTGTCATACACGCTCTGAAATATTTCTAGACTGCCTCCATGAGATGGCCAATAAACTTTGTTGTCTATTCTGGCTTCACAAACACTGATCAACCCATAATTTGTTCCCATCTTGATGATTTGTGTTTTGATGTCTCGAGTGTAGTTCCCTGTTGTTCGTGAATCTGCAGCTTTTGATAAGTGTGTGGGTGCAAGTTTGCGCACCTATGATTCGGTGATTGATTGTTGTTGAACCTGCTTCGATTTGAGGGACTTAGTTTTGAAATGGATCTTGTGCGAATAGTGGATGGTCAACAGGATCAAAGTGAGAAAGTCGAGTTTCACTCTTATCCTTCTTCTCCAGGAACTGCGCATTCTCGTCCAGAGACGAGACTGCGCGAAACCATCTTTCGCACTTTCACACTTCTCTCCAACCAACACACCCATCCTGCAACAATAGAGTGCAATCCGGATCCTTCATTGACTAACATCCAAAACAACGAAGGAGAAAGAGAAAGAGAGGTGAGTCATCCAATTGACTGATGCTCATTTAATTCGCTTTTGAATCTGATCAGATCCTCATCTCAATCTTCTATCCTCTCTGCTTTCTAGACCTGCTCTTCGTTCATTGTTCGATTTCTCAATGGATTTCAAATCTTACATACATCTGAACTTTCGAGAGTGAGTATTGATCGCATCATCATTTGTCAGGCCAGCCCCGCGTTCTTGATCTTTCTCGACTTTTCTTTTCAATTCTAAACCTTCGTTTACTTTTCACTACACTTTCTTCCCTTCTACCTCTTCCAGAGCCAATTCAAAAGTGGGGTAAGACAATTGAAGCAGAAGGAAAATCATGATAGCTTGGACGAGTCTTCAGACAATCTTCTAAAATCTCTTCGATGAAATCCTTCTCTTCCTTTCTTTCTGCAGATTCTTACTTCTACTTCTTTCATAATGAATTCCAACTCTGGTATCTGCAATGTCGTAACAAAATCTCTAGAACCAGAGATACTCCTCAAGATCTTCTTGAATCTGGATTGCCATCAAATTGCTATTCTAAGAAGCGTATCCAAGGGAATTCTCAAAATTATCGATACCAACAAGTCTCTTTGGAGAATTCTAGATTGGATTCAACAGAAAGAGGAGTCTCCTATACCTGCTCTGGAGATGTTCAACGAGAAGAGCGCAAGTACTCAGAGAGAAGTTTCAATTCTTCAACGTGAAGGAGAAGTAGACAAACATCATCTCTTTGAAGTCCTCTCACAATCCAAAGGTACCCTAAGAACTCTTTCACTCAATTTTTTTGATGTTTATTCCCTTCGCAAAGGAGCGATTGAGCTGGCCTCCGCTTCCTCTCCTTTAAACTCTCTGGTTCTTTGGAGGTCAAAAAGTGATGAACTAGCTTATCTCCCCAGGACTCAGTTAGTTCGTAGCTCCGTCTTAGTGGGAAAAAAATAAAAGGTAGAATAGGTAGAAAAATAGGTACAATCGGTAAAATAGGTAGAAATAGGTACAGACAATAGGTAAAATGGGTATTTCTACTTCACAAAGGGGACCTTCCCTTCCTCTTTTATCTTCAGAAATGTGATTCTTTGAACAGTAGAAGTGCAACGAGAACTATTCCAAGGCTTTCAAGAGTGTTTGGAAAAACAGCCTATCTCTCTACCTGTCTCTGCATTGCTCCGTGCGCATCACCCGTAGTGATTTGATTTTCTGGACTTGTCGCGATTTTGGATTTGGATTCTGCCTTTGCAACCAACACAATCGCTTCGTCCCCATCCGCAACACTTTGCTTCTTCTTTCTCCTTTTGTTACTTTATCACTTTGCTATTCTTTGTCATTCGACTGCTAGAACTTTTCAATCGACGTGAGTACACAAGCGTTGTTGATGGCAGAGAGCCAACCTTCTGGCATTCTATCTTCTTCCTCAATCCTTGCATTCACAAAATCTGACTTACCTTCTCCCTCTGTTTTCTTACCAATCTCTCTCAGTGGTCTCATTATCATCAGATCCTGGCTTTTCGGATCTTTCACAGACTTTGGGGAGTTATCATCGTCTTCCATCTCTTCTTCTCTCCACACCTTCTACTTACTCACCACTTTCGCCACCCCATATCTCTATCTCCTCACTCAATCAATCAATCTTGAGACTCGTATTAGCCTTAGAAATTGACAGTCAGTAAGTTCTTTCTCTTGGAATCTCATGATCTACTTCTACATTCACGTTTTGACCAATTGAACAGGACACTCAATCACGTCACGCATCTCTCTATCTTTGCATTCTCTTATCCACAATCCGTCTCTTCTATCTTTTCACTCTATGGATTATCTTTGAATTCCAGTATGCTGAAGAGGCTGTGGGAGATATCGAGAGTGGGCGTGCTTTGAGTCTCGTCTCGGTGAGTTAGATAAAAGATTGGAGGGTGGCGAAAAGTGATAAGGAGGTAACGCATACATTGACTGGAAATGTCGAGAATCTAATTGGTTGAAATGTCGAAGCAAGTCTCCAAGCGTCGTCGATGCAGATCTTGGCTAGAACATAGGTTTCGCTGCGAGAGATTCTGCCTGTCCAGCTTTCTTTTCACTGGCTGACGCTTCTTTCCCTACATCTTTACCCCTTGCGACCTTCGAAACCAGCAATACTATGGATGTCTTGTATGAGTGAGTGATCAGTCTTCTTTTGACTACGAATGGCCTCTATTTACCAACCTTAGCAGATCCTTCGAAGTATTGACTTGACTTTGTCTTTCCCTTCTCTCAATTCTTTGTCTTGCTTCTCCCACTCATCTTTTACCTTCGAACTCAAACTCACTTCATCTACGAACAGAAAGGCGTATAGTGCTTTTTCTCTTTCTCTGGCGACCCTTTCATTCACTTTCGTCTCTCTCGTTCACAGACTTCAAGCTTTCTCGAATGGTGAGTCTTTTTCTCCTAGAGAATTTCTCCTTCCTTCTTCTATCTTTTCTGTCTTTTATATGTTATATATATACTATATTTTTGAATTACAATGCTTTTTACTACTTAGAAAAGGAACTGGATGAGAGCCTAGAAGGAAAGCTTTCTGCTGCCCCTCTTTTACCTTTTTTTACCTATTGTACCTATTCTACCTATTGTGAAAAATAGGTATCGTGGCCAAAGTACCTATTGTACCTATTTTTTGACAATAGGTAGAATAGGTACAATAGGTAAAACAATAGGTAAAAGTGTCATCAAAGTTCACTTTGCTTTTACCTATTGTTTCTACCTATTTTACCTATTTTTCTACCTATTCTACTTATTTTACCCATTTTTTCACCTATTGTACCTATTATTTTTTCCCCACTGAGGCTCAAGACATCTGGCTCTAGACGCCCAGCTATCGGCTAATCTTCAAATTTTCCGGTGCTACGACGCAGTGGACAAATGGGAAAAATGGGGCGGAAAAGGAAACATCTCATCCCTCGTTTCGTTCGCTGATCCGCTTGATTATGGATCTTCGAAGGTTCGTTCATTCATTAGCAAGTCCTCGTCAACACTCATTCATTTATCAATTACTCCGGTCGCACAGGAAACTACGCCCTCTTTATTCTGCCCCAATCTTTCAATTTTAGAAGCAAGTTCATCTCACTTTCCTTCTTGGTTAGACGCTCCAAATCTTCGTATCATCATCGCAAATGAGATGAGAGCAACCTTCATTGAAGGTCTGCCAGTATCTGTTGAAGAACTATGGCTGTTCAGATTGACTCACTCTCAAGCAGCAGAAAGCAACTTAAATTTTCTGCCTCAGGTCTGTCCCAAGCTCAGGATTCTGAATTTAGGAGAGGACCTCTTCAAGGACGGATTGAAAGTAGGGAACCTTCTAGAAATTTTTAGAGAAAGAGAAAGTAAAGTTAAGGAAGGAATCGAAATGGAAGGAATTAAGATGGTAACGCTTCAAAAGTTGATCATTCCAACTCATCTTTTCAAATCATCTGAACTCAATCAGCTCAGAGATCTTGTAAGAGAAGTGATCGACATCAAAGATTATCCAGAATTTATCGAACTTGAATACTAGAAGGACTTTGAGGTGAGTAGAAGTTCTACCATTTCAGTCATCACAGTCACGTCGAGAGATAGCTTTCAAATCGGTCTTCAGTGTCGAATACTAACGTTCTTTGAGTCTTTTCTTCCCTTCATTTTACCGATTTTCCTTCTTTTCTAAGCTCAATATGACCGGCTCGTCAATCTGAAACTTCCAAGAAGATTGACTGGAAGGAAGCGAAACGAAACGAAAAGATGTCGAGATAGATGGGGAATTCAGATGGGAAGCAGGTTTCTTTCATCTTCAACTCAGATTCTTGTTCAAAAGAGAAACTCCTCTGTCTAGTGAGATCATCCTCGGAATAAAATCTCGAAGTCTTGATTTGTATAATAGTATTATCTGAAGAATGTAGATGAATCAGCTTCTTCAGGATTGTACGCTTTTGTACGCTTTTGTACCCTTCTTTCAGAAATTGTACCCTACTGTAGTTTCCCACTGGGCTTGAGATCCAAGGCTGATTCATTGAAAAGACCAAAGAAAAGTCAAGTCGATCGCGTAGAACAGACTACCTAGTCAAGAAACAGAAAAGCAATTGCATTCCCCTAGTTGTGACTATTTTTTAACAACCCACAACAATTGAGTTCCTTCTCTCCTATAAACCTTTGTTCGTTCAGGATCGTCATCTTGAACATCCTTGAAAGTAAAGTGTTTCTTAAGGAGAAGGAAGAATCTCTTGTCTGCCTGGTTGTTTGCAGATTGCAAAAAGGAAAGAAAAAGTCGGGATCAGTGAGAGAGTTCAAGTTGAGATATTCAAAGACTGATGGATCCTTTAAGACTCCAGATGTAGAATGTAGAATTAAAAGGAATGGTTTGAGAATGAGAATTGAGAGCGAAGACTTACCTTTCGTCGTTTTTGATAACAGAACTGAAGAAAGACGAAGGATTGAAACGGAAGAGAAGAGGAGAGAAGAAGGTTGACTAAATTTATTCTGGCGCTTTTGATTTTCCGAAAGGAAAGGACCAAAAAGAAACGAAAACTCGAATCAAAGGGTCCAGTACACAAAGAGGAAAGACTGCTCACCAAGATTTCGGTTTCCTTTGTCGACAGTTCCACCATCGTATCCACCAGGGGCTGGAAAGCCACTTCTAGATATACACAATCTGTATGAGAAGATGGAGGTGGAAGAGAGAATTGGAGAGAACGGTTGATGAATCAAACGTTAGAGCCAGTTTCAAGAGTGAGAGAGAACAGAAGGGCTAACAAAGAATGAAATCTCCTTCCTGTGTTTCTCATCCTTTCCTTTTGAACCTACCTGCTAGAAGTAAGACGTCAGGTTTATGAGGCACGTTCCGAGGGAGAGGTTGACCCCTTTTGAAAAAAATGAAAAAGTTAGAGGGAGTAGGGAAGAAAAGGTATAGGAGCAATTAGGTCAGAAAAGCCAACAACAAGGATTGATCCTTTGTTTTAGTTTGAGAAGAGAAAATCAAAGACAGGATTTGATAAAAAGAGAATCTTGTCCGATAAGACATACAAGTATATAACTTACCAATTCAATTCCGCGACTTTACATCCTTGGGATCCAAGATCTGAATTCAGATTCAGGTTCTTTTCCATGATGTCTAACATTGGTCTTGAGAAGGATATAGAAAAGGGAATGGGAACAAAAGAAAGAGAGAGAGAGCAAGAGAGAAAGTCAGCAAAGTTGAGTACGATTTTGCATTTGTCTAGTTTTCGAAAAGGCACTGAGAACCAGATTGAGATTCTGGAAAAGAATTACCACTTTGCTATAATTGAACGGTAGATCATCTAACCCAAAAATGATGATTTTGATATCAAGTTCAAACGAAGCAATCGGATTATCTATACTCTTATCCAAGCCTCCTAAAAACTGTCTCTTCTTATCTATACTCACATCTGATCAGTAATCCAACATTCAACATTCCTTCCCAAACCAATTTTTGCCACCAACAAACCCACCAAACCAGTCCCACTTCCCAATTCCAGTACCTGGAACTTGTCGTTATGATCATCATCACCTTTTGCTTTTCGGTCTATTTTTTCTCTCCATCTCTTTTTCAACGGTTGATTTGAAGCTATATATTGACCCAAAACCTCTGCAGCAGGCCAAATGATTCCACCACAACCTTTACTCTGATCACAATTCAAGACTACATCATAATGATCCTCAGTTGAATCTGAATGCTCATGAGAAATGGAAATGGCTCTACTCTTTCCCTTTCCTTTAGAAATGGTTTGAGGTTTAAGAGATGAATTGTGGAAATATCTGACTATGTAATTCTCATCTTGAATGGTATGTCTTTGTTGAGGTAGAATGGGAACTGAATCTGGATCTGGGGAAGTAGAATTGGAATTGGAATTGTCGAAGTGATTTGCTAAAAGATGTCTTAATGGATCCAGTTCGTCCAATCTTTCTGATTCTGACAAAGTTAATGAAGTTCTACTTGTATGAGCATCTGGATTAGTGCTTGAAGATGCAATGGATTGAACGGCAATCATGAAGAGATAGGGTTGACTGATAGAGTATTAGAGCGATAGGACTCGAGGCTGTGATGAAGCTTTCCTTCTGACCATTCTCATTTCTCATTTGGTAATGGAATCATCAACTAACAAATAAAAAACATAAGATACAATTCAATCTCAAGATCCTAATACAAGAAAACCTAAGAATCAAGATAGAGGAAACCCTCATTCCTTAGAGTCAATCGTCTACTGTCTCTCCAATACCCCTCATTCTCATTCTCCATCTTTATCTCTCTCTTCTTTGGCCTTACTCCTACTCCTTCCCTTGCTATCCTCAATACTTCCGTCATGTCATCTCTAACTCCAACTCCGACATCCACCTCTACCTCTCTCTCTTCAGAGCAATCAATGTCTTCAGCAAGCCAAGCCATGAAATCTCTTTCTTCAGCAATCTCTTCTGCAAGTAACGCTCTGAGCTCAGAGAGCGTCATAGCAAGTGGAAGTACTCCTCAACCAACCGTATTCAAATATATCGGTATCGTGAGTGCAATGGAGGAGGTTTGGGAGTGGGTCTATCTTTACGAGGTTAGAAGTATTCAGAATGGAGTCTGGAGATGGACTGACCATTGTTCGTCCTTTCTCTTTCAAATTCCTTTCTTTGAATCTTGTAATTGGGACATGTGAACTTGCCTTTTCATAGGCTTTGGCTGTTGGTAGTGGTGAGTTACCCTGGTTGGCTTGCAAATGATGGGAAGTGAATAGCCTCTTGTTTAGGGGTGGTCATCTTTAGAGTAGAGATGGCAAAGTATAGATTGAGCTTCCTAGCCTGGCGCTTCTCTTTGAGTTCGGGAGAACGTGGGGATTTAGACTTCAAAGGAAAAATCTCTTTAAAGCTTGGTCTTCTCATCAGAGTGGAGTTTTGAACAAGTTCGCAAGTTCAGTTCCAAGCATCTGCTCCACTGAAGGTCATAGCAAGATTGGGCCTCCAAATCTTCAGCAAAATCCTGGCTGGCGATGATTTGATTCTTGAAAAAAGACTTAATACGCTTGGGAATCAGATGAGGAGAGGGTTTTCTTACGAGAGCCTAGGTGGCCAATTCTAACCGAATCTCCAGAAACAGATCAACTCAATTCCCAATATCGTCTCTCCTTCTTCTTTTTTCTGATCACTTTTCTTTCCAAATCTTTCTTTTGATTCTCTTCATCCTTTCTAATAGGGTAAGTTTTCTTTGCTTCCCTCTCTCTCTTTCTTTGCAAGATCTCAAGCATTTCCAGATCTTTAGCCTTCTTTTCTCAAAACGAAGGAAACTCAATTTTTCTTTTCTTTTTGTTCTCGTATCTCTTGTTTTCCAAACAGTGTTTTCATCGGAGCTTCATTCGTCTTTAAAAAGAAAGGTCTCATTGCTTCTCAGAAAAAGTATCATCGAGAAAAGGGAGAGGGAGTGGCCTATTTGAAGGTGAGGATTTTCTTTCTCTTTCTTTCTTTTTTTTCTTTCTTCCTTTCTCGAGAAAGGGAGGAAACCAGAGAGAAATTCAGTGAGATTCTCAGCTTCTAGTTGAGAGAGAATTTCGCTAATGTTTTATTTCCCTTCTCTTGATCTTGGTGGCCTCGATTTGTTCCCCTTTCTAAAGTCGCCGTTATGGTGGGTTGGAAGTGAGTATCGTAACAAAGGCTAGAATCTTATCAAATCCAACATGAGTTTTCCTTTTTAATTGAACACTCACCTCTTCTCTCTCCCCTCCCTTTCACCTTTAATTTCCGACAGTGACAATGATGATCTTGGGAGAAGTTTTCAATTTCGTAGCTTATGCTTTCACCGATGCCATTCTAGTAACTCCTCTTGGAGCTTTATCAGTAGTCATTTGTGCCATTTTATCATCGATTTTCCTAAAGGAGAAATTGACCTTGTTTGGTAAGGTTGGCTGTTTCCTTTGTATAGTTGGATCCATCGTCATTGCTATCAATGGTCCTGAACATGGTTCTACTGGAAAGGTGAGTGATGATCATAGGAAAAACGATCATTGAGATGGAATGTGAATGTGAAGGGGATTGGAGTTTAGTTTAGCTCTGGGATTGACCACTGACGATAAATGATTGGATGATTGTCTTCCCTCAACTCTACAGATTGAAGAATTCCAAAAGTTATTTCTCTCTGTCGGCTTCTTGGTTTGGGGTGGACGTGAGTCAAAAAGATCTCTGAGTTCAAAAAAGAAGACTTCCTTTTGTTCGTTTAGGTTCTATTCGGACTCTCGACTGACTTTGAAATCCTCTTTTCTCTCTCCTTTGTTCGACAGTCTGTATCGTCACTGCTTTGGTATTGATCTTCTACGCTGTTCCGCGTTGGGGAGCGAAATATATGCTTGTGCATATTACCATTTGTTCCGTGATTGGGGGATTAAGTGTCTCTGTGACTTCCGGATTAGGTTCAGCAATCCTATTATCGATCAGGGGAGAGAATCAATTCAAGCATTGGTTCATTTATTTCCTCTTTGGTTTCGTAATAGTCACCTTATTGACTGAAATAGTTTATTTGAACAAAGCATTAGAATTATTCAACACAGCAATGGTTACACCTACTTATTATGTTCTTTTCACTTTTTGCACTTTAGTTTCTTCAATAGTTTTATTCCAAGGTTTAGATGCTTCTCCAATAGCCATCGTCACTATAGTCTTAGGTTTCTTGACGATTTGTTCTGGAATCACTTTATTACAATTGAGTAAAATAGATCCTGAAGATTTGGTAGAGAAAAGTGGTGGAACTTTGGATAGAAAATCAACAATGCTTTTGAAAGCTAGTAGAAGTCATTTAGGTCATGGTGAGAAGGATCAATTGTCTATGTATGAAGATCCAGGAGTGGATACTATTAGAGGTGGTTTAGGGGTCGTAGGATCGATGATTAGAGCTAGATCTAGTAGGAGGATAGCAAGTGGAATCCATGCTTCTAGTGATGCTTATAGGCATAGATCTTATCATTCAGACGAGCATGGAATGTTGAACACTAGAGGCAAAGATGATTTGGAGGTGAGTTCTTCGAGATTAGGGAAAGAGAGACGTATAGAAACCATTCGATTGTTTCTTTGATTTACTGACCCTTTCGATCTTCTCGACTCCTCCTGCAGCGATTCCAACTTTCCGACAATCCAAGTGGTCGATTAGCAGTTCCAAGCTCTTCAAATGGTCATACTACAATGCCAAACATGCCAAGGAAAAGAGACACTGCAATTTCTTTTGCAGATGGGAGTGAGAATCCTCATGGACATCACGAAGGTGATGCTCCGACTCAATCTCAACTCCAATCGACGACACTTTCATCCTCACCATCCGCAACTGATTATGAAGAATTGACTCCAAGGAAAAAGAATCTTCAAGACCAATTCGATCAATCACTATCAGTTGTAACTCGACTCGACTATTCTGATTCCTCTACCACTGGTGGAAATGGAACTACCAAGACGGTTCCTTCACCTATGAGTCAAAAATGGTCTGATCCTTTAAGTCCTTCTTCTTCAATGAGAGGTCCGAGACCTTTACCTAGATCAAATGGTGGTAAGGATATTCGTTCAATGTGGGATACTCCTGGAAATACGATGAGAGATGGAGAGGATTTAGAACTTTCAAGAACAATCTCGAGTGAGAGGGAGAGAAGCGATAAACATTTCCCAGGAGCTGGTAGAAGTAAGAGAGATGAAGAAGATGAAAGAGGTGAAGAACAACAACTTTTGTCATCGAGTAGGAATACTTACGATGATCCTTATGCTGATGAGAGAGAGAAAGGTAGATCCAGGCCCTTTTGAACGATATTGCTCGCTCGCGGGACCTTTTCGCTCTTCTTTCCGTTCTTCTGTCTTTCTGCTTTGCTTTTGCCAATCTCAAGGAACGCAAAATATCCCTCCCATCACAATCGTCCTTATCTTTTCTCTTCTTCCTTTGAAACCGTTTTTCGAATAATGGACTATTCACCTCGTCGCTACTCTCATATCGGTGTTTCATCTACACTTTCTCTCTTCTCCCTTAGAAGTCTTTTTGCTGTTTCACTCTTCTGATTTCTCATTTCTCATTGCCTTCATCCTCTCTCACTGTTTGTCTATCTCTTAATCTTTTGGGGTCTTTTCGTTCATCTTCTTACGTTTCAATAACTCTTATATTTACAATTCTCCTTCCTATCTTGTAAATTTGTTTTCTATTCTTCTGAATCACACAATGCACTTGCCTTTTGTCGCTTTTTCCGCAGACTCTAATGAGAACACATTTCTGATTTTGAATCTTAGATGCAAGAGCCTCTCTTTCAGAAAAGACGTAGGTACAACAGGAAGATAAGATTTGAAATTCGAGACAGTGAAACCTACTATACAAAACAAGTTCTTTTCCCGAGCTGAGTTGAAATTCGTGCTGTCTAACAAATCTAAGTAGTAAAAGGGAAGAGAAAAAGCAGGTCAGAGTCTTAGTCTTAGTCCGATCGCTTATGAATGAACAACTCTCTGATTCTTTAGAGCTGAACAAAAGTCTGAAAATCGAGTAAAACGACTTTTGAAGCCAGAATTTAAGACGTCAGAAGAATGCCAACTCACCACAAAAGGAAATGAAACTCACCTGTGCTTCCTTTCATAGTTCGACGTCTGCGAATTGTGAAGCTATATCCAGATTGTGGACTTTTTTCACTAGCTTCTTGAGTCTCAAAATGAACTTGTTCTGTACCTCTCTGAATGAGATTACGACAGTATGGAGGGGCATCATCTTGACTCCATCGATTTCCATTCCAGATGCTACTTTCTTCTTCCTCTCCTTGAGTAATGATACCAGATCCTCCCAGTTGAGAAAATCGGTGGGGTAATCATCGACACTGATTCTGAGCTCCTTTAGTCTTGGACAACTATCCTCGAAGAGAAGGATGTTTCTGAGATGAGACAGCCATAGTGCCGAGACTGAAGGAATGGAAGAAGGAATGCAATTCGTATCATAGATGAGAGTCGCTAAAGGAGAGACTCTCAGCCACCGAGGAAAGTTTGAAGCAACCTGACGCTTGATGTCGACCACTCTAAGATTGGGCAAAGCGATGGGAGAGAGGGTTTCTTCTTTAGAACTTGACTTGATGCGAAGATCTAGATGTTTGAGAGTGTTTGCAGCTCCTTCCACGATAGTTCTGCATGTCAGAGGTTTGAGCCAGCAATCTATCTTTAAAGAAATCAGATAGTCTAGAGGTCGAGATGAATTTGGACCTTTGAGAATTGGAGAAAGGGGAATCCAAAGGACCTCTAATCCATCACCACGTCTGTCATGGATTGTATATTCTATCAGACGAACCTTTTGATCGTCGCCATCTGATATCTTGAGGTAAGACAACCTTGGTAATGTCCATGAGATTTCACATAGGCTGACTCTTGTGCTCTCGTCCTTTTCGTCGATGATGAGAGTGCGAAGAGTTTCCTTTGAGTTCGCTAAAATCTTTCTGAATGATTCAATTTCTCTACTACGGTTCTTCCATTTAAACCTGATCGAGATCTCTCTAAGACTACTTTGACTCTTTCTATCGAATAGCTTGACTTTGGAAAGGTTCCATCCTGATTTCTTGTTTAGCAGGACGAGGCTTCTCCAAACGACTCTATTTTGCTCGATGATCTCTAGCCAACTTCTTTGAACTCTCTTGACTTTTACCATCTCGTTTGAGTCCATCATTTCGAAGATTCTGAGCCATGTTTCTGATGGCAGTTGAGCCATGACGAAGCTTTGAAGTTGTCGGTTGATAGGGTCGAGAGGGAAGAAGAGAACGCACTGCCACTTTCTACTATACGAACCAACTTGAAGCCATCCATCCACCTCAATCTTCTCAACAAACGTCTCTTTTTCTTCATATCATCGAATTCTACTCTCAATTTTGAATCGAACAGCGATTTCAACCATCCGAATCGGACAAGTACTCTCTTCAATCTGGAAAAGTAGAAAGGTATGCCACCACGCAAGTCTACCAATCATTCCTCTTCTTCAACTCCTCAACCATCCACTTCGACCTCTAATGACAATCCCAAATCCCATCCAGACTCATCATCAGTAGGAGGAGAGAGTAATGAACCAAAGGTGTCTGCAGGTGGAACGTACAAGATAGAAGACATCACCATCGGTTGCTCAGTCTTTGTCTCCAAGCCAGACGTCTCTACTGGAGAAGTCGAACAGAGGAAAGCTGAGATCTTATCTGTGAGGGAGAAACCCAAACCTAGGATCAGTAGGAAAGAGAAAGAGGAAGCAGAAAAGAACGGAATCGGAAAGGAGGAGAAAAAGGAAGAGAGATTGGAATATTACGTTCATTATTCAGAATTCAACAAGAGATTGGATGAATGGATCAACGGGACAAGGATTCTGTTGAATAGAGAATTACAATGGCCTAAACCTAAAGGTAGTGGTAATGATGGTCATGGTCATGGTCATGATTCAGGTTCATCAAGCAATTCTTTAAAGAGAAAGGTGGTCACTGGCGGTGGGAATAATACGGCTTCAAGCTCGAGTGGCACCTCGACTCCTTCCACTCCATCTTCAAAGCAACAGACTTCAAAAGCCAACAACAAGAGTGGAAACAACCTGTTGAAGAATGCTGCAATCAGAGCTGCAAAAGGTAGATCAAAAGAGAATCAATCTGACAAAGGGAAAGAGAAGGCCATCGATAAGGCAAACGATGACGAACAGGACGATGACGAGGAAAAGAGAGAAGATGATTCAATGGATTTAGATCGTCAAGGTTCAACAGAAGATGTAGATGCCGATGGAGAAGTCGATGGGGAAGGCGAAGACGGTGCAGTGGTCGCAATGGAAATGGTTGGAAATCCAGAATCCTTACAAGAAGGAGAAGACGAAAACGATGTTGCAACTTCTTCAAATGGTGGTTTGACTCAATCTTTGCAAGCAAATCAATTGGATCCGACTTTTTCCAAGGAACAAGAAATCGAGAAATTGAGAACTTCGGGTTCAATGACCCAATCAGTCCATGAAATCGCTAGAGTCAAGAATCTCAACAAGTTACAAATGGGTAAAAATCAAATCGAAACTTGGTATTTCTCTCCTTATCCTATTGAATTCAGTCATCTAGACGTCCTTTACATTTGCGAATTCTGTTTAAGTTATTTCCCAACTTCTTTCGTTTTGAAAAGACATCGATTGAAATGTTCATTAATTCATCCTCCAGGAAATGAGATTTATAGACATGAAGACATTTCCTTTTTCGAAATTGATGGGAAAAGACAAAAGACTTGGTGTAGGAATTTATGCTTGTTGTCTAAATGTTTCTTGGATCATAAAACTTTATATTATGATGTAGATCCTTTCCTTTATTATATCATGTGTCAAAGAGATGATACTGGATGTCATATCATTGGTTATTTTTCCAAAGAAAAGGAATCTTCGGAAAATTATAATGTGGCTTGTATTCTCACTTTACCTCAACATCAGAGAAATGGTTTCGGAAAGTTGTTGATTGAATTCTCTTATGAATTGACAAAAGTTGAACATAAATTGGGTTCACCAGAGAAACCTCTTTCGGATCTTGGTTTGTTGGGTTATAGAGCTTATTGGGCTGAAACTATAGTTGATTTATTACTCAGAACGAAGGAGGAGATCAGTATCGAAGAGATCTCTCAGACTACTGCCATCGTTCATGCTGATGTTCTTCATACGTGAGTCACAAGCTTCCTTCTTTTTCTCTGTTTCACGATCTTTCCCCGTTCTGTTAGTTTGGTCGAATGCCACGAGTCTCACTCCTCATCGATATCTTCCTTCTCTGATTCGTCTCGCAGTTGCATGGCTCTTTCGATGCTCAAACAATATCAAGGAAAGCATTATCTAGTCTTGTCAGAGGGTGTCATCGCTCAACACGAGAGGACAATGAAGAAGAAACGAAGAAAGATTGTTCCTGAAAAGTTGAATTGGAAACCTCCCACTTTCACGAGGTAAGTAGGATCTTCGTTTCGAGAACGAAAACCACTTGTTCGTCTTGCTCATTGTCTCTATCGCTCTTTCTCCTTCTTTTCTTCATTCTCTTTTCTCTTTCGTTTCCATCACTTGCAGGGAGCAACTTCGTTTCGGATGGTAGAGAGATTCCACTCTGCTGCTTTCCCTTTTCATACCGCTTTGGAAGCCTTCCACTTGTCATTTGTTCATTTCACTCATCGCTGTTTCGTTACTTGTAACCCATTGTTCGCTTTTGCTTTCTCTGTACTCTTTGAAAATCCATCTTTGGTCTTCGGTGGAGGGAGATCCAGATTCGTCGAGATACTTTAAAAGCCAGTCTCTGCAACTCTTGGTACGGATGAAAAAGAGAAATGAAAGGATAAAGAAAACGAACTGAAAGTAGAAATTACACTCACTCTGGAACGACTTCAGATCAAAGTCAGGGGAGATCAAAGAATCGAGGCTTGCTTCTTTCTTCTTTCTTCTTCTACCACTCACTTCGAAATCACCAAAATGAATCTATCTGCACTCAGCTCTATTCAAGACATGGTCAAAGCACCTACTACTCTGGACAAGATCCCAGAAGACGTCCAGCTGGCAATCATCAAGTTCATCCAGTCTTGGAAGAAATCAGAGGGAACCGAGCAGGAGAGAGAAAAGGGGAAAAGGTGAGCTGGACATTCAAGCCTCTCGAGCGAGATGTTTTCAAACGCTCAACTTACTGAACTCATTTTCTCTATTCTACTTTTTCAGAGCAAGAGACAGCGCTCTCAGAGCCATGGCCTTGAGCTGTCGAAAACTTCTCTCGATCTACCGACCTGGACTGCTTTCCAATGTCACCCTCAACAACAGAAGCCTACTGAGATTCTATTTATCATTGGTAGAAAATCCTGATTCTGGCAAGTTGGTAAATTCAATCACTTTCACTCATCAAGATGTCGACCAACTTACTTCAGAACAGAAGGCTGAAGTTCAAAAGGTTTTCCCTGACATTATCGAGGCACTAAGAGCTCAAGAAATCAAATTCGAGCAAGAGATAACCGTAAATCACATTGTGGAAGGAGTTTATCGATTTCTGCCTAATATTCAGGAACTTGTTATCCTTCAACCAGGGTTCAACGTCCCTCTCCAGTCCAGATTGACGAGTGGAAATTCCAGTCTTCTTCCTTTTCTTACTCTTTCACTCAAGAAGCTGTTCATTCCTTTCTGGAGAAATACTGAGAACATCTTCAACGCTAGAAACGTAGTCTGGATATTGGTATTTTGTACTGGATTAAGATCAGCATGCCTTGGCTTCATCTTCGACCAGAAAGACTGGAAGTATTTATCTGAATTCTCAGATACATTTTCTGGTTTATCAAAGGTTAGCAAACTATCTTTGGGTGTGAACTTCACCTTCGATGATTCAACTCGAAGGTACTGGGATAGAGGAGTTGGGAAACAGTGGATCGGTGGAAATAAAAAGACTCAAGCGGTCTTTTATCTCCTCAAAGTCACGAGAAATCTCCAGTGTCTAGAGATAACCAACATGCCTTCAGTCTCAGATGAAACCAGCCTCAGCGACACTAGCTGTCTACTGGCTCTACGAAGCTCTCACGTTTCCCTCGAGTCTCTGCGCTTCCTCGGATTAGGAGTCAATATTCGCGATCCGGAAGAGTTCAAGGCCAATACAAAGTTTTCTCTTTTCCAGAATCTAAAAGTAATTCATTTGGATGCAGTCATGACATTACCCTTGTCAAGGATCCTAGAAATCGAATCTCCATCTGCTTTAAAAGTCATCTGCATTCCTTATTACAGCACTGAGTTAAACATTTCGGAAGATCAGGAAATGGCCCATGCCTTCAAAGTTAGATCTTTCCCTAGTCTAGAGACGGTTATTTTACCTTCGAAACCAATTCTCAGAGATGGGTCTGTTTCAAACTCTGACGAATTCAAGAAGCACTGGCTCGAAAACCGTAGAGAGCTTGAGAAATCGGAGGTATTTACGAGCGGGAAGGTCCGATTGAGGCTGTTAGAGCCAGGAGAATCTAGTGAGTATAAGTTCGAGAGATTCTAGGTTCTCAAGGTCCACGCTTTCCTTGTATCGATTCCCACTAACGCAGCTCATCACTCACACCGACTCTTTTCTGTTGACATCCTCTGTTCTCGCAGTTGGCGAAGCTTCAGAAGCCGATTTTATGTCAAACATTAACTGGCTTTCGCCTCCATAGAGATCTCTTTCGCCGTAAGAACCGAGGCTTTTTAGGAAAATCGAACAAATGCAATGCTTCTCTCAGTAGATTCACAACTTCAATCTGAGTGCTCGGATAAGTTCTCTTCTCTTTGAATGCGTCCTCGTTTTTGTTTGACTTATCGAAATTTGTTTCGAGTATGTGGCTCGGTGAATCTTTCTTTTCCCCCATGAAATTCTCTTCGTAGGCATTCGCGTTTCTCATGTTCGTTTCGTTCGAGCCGCTTTGTATCTCAAGCACTCACTCACTTCACGAACAAGTCACAAAGCTTCGAAAGCACCAAAACGCAACCTAAACAAGAGCGAACAAACAAGCCAAAGAATTCGAAAATCGCTGATGACGTCAACAGAAGACTCAGTAATGTTCAAAAGGGCTTGAATCAGAATTTTAGAACACAGAAACATATCGTTCCAAATCTTGAGAAAGGACAGAAACTTTCGGAAGCTTCCCACTCTTCTTTTCCTCCTTCTCCTCACTTTTTGATTGTCGTTTCTGAAAGTTGTCTTTCCCGTCTCTCCCGGTTTCGCTCATGATTGGAATCATAGGGCTTCTTTTCGATCCCTCCATGACTTTGGTTGGATCACCCTCTCTCTGGAAGTGAAGGAGCCGAGATGTGTTTGGTTTGTTAGTTCTGAGTTCTTTAAAGATTGGAAAGTGAAGAGAATAATGATCTTTGGATCTCACCTTTTCTTTTGCCTTCAAATGAGGCGTCGACTCAAGCTCACTCACCAATTCTCGAATTCGACTCAACACTCGATTTCCATCACCTTCGGAGCGTCAAAGACGTCCTCGACCTCCTCGACTAAGCTCTTGATTTCGACTAAAGTCGAAGCCTCAACTCAAGAGGTGTCAAAGGTGAATTTCTTGATTCTCTGAATAGGGACTCCATCGATTTGAACTCCTTCTTCAACACGTTGGTGACGAGTTTTGAGAAGATAGAGAATCTCTTGCTCCACGATTCTTAAGCCTTCGATTCTCAAATATGTCAATCTAGGACAAACTATAACCAATCTGTGTAAATGAGCGACGATGCTGAGTGGTGGATCCCCTCTCTTGCTTTCAAACAAGTTTGACAGCCAAATCTTTTCAATGGACATTGGAAGGTTTCCGAGGTAAACGATTTTCTTGAGGATAGGAATAAAGTGGATAACCTTCAGATTCGAAGTTTCTGTTAAACATTCTGGCATCTCAAGGACCCCATTAGAACCACCGGCTCCACGCCATTGAAAAGCTACTAGATTTGGGAACTTTAGTAAGGGTGAGTTTGGCATCTCACCGGTTCTGAGAGAAAGGTACTTGAGTGAACCACAGGACCAGTGGAGAAGTGAATAAAGTCTGAAATAGCTAAGACCGTATTCCAAATGAAGTTCAACTAGAGAACAACCATTCTCTAGATTCCAGCCTCTAACTGCCTTTCCATCTACATTGTCTTTCAGCTTGAGAGTTGA
Organism: Golubevia pallescens; assembly: GCA_001599655.1. Classification (NCBI taxonomy): domain Eukaryota; kingdom Fungi; phylum Basidiomycota; class Exobasidiomycetes; order Golubeviales; family Golubeviaceae; genus Golubevia; species Golubevia pallescens. Next base: position 62,719 of record BCHO01000009.1, read on the forward strand.
TTATTGTTCCCATCCAGTGGTGATGTACTTGAAAGATTGAATGAATCTCATTCCTCTAATCTGGTCCGGTAGAGAACCCCAAACATTTTCTGCGGAATAAAGTTCCTTGTCTTCTTCTTCAGATGAATAATCGTCTTCGTCTGAACCTTCATCTTTCCAATCTTCTAAATCTTCCCAATCTTCTTCGTCTTCTCCTAAATCTCTTTCATCTTCTGAGTCCCAGTCCCAATCATCACCAATTCTCGCTAAATGACACAGACGCAGAGATCTAGTGGAACGGAGAAGGATTCTAGCGAATGCTTTTTTACAAATGCTTGGTAACTCGACGTTGATTTTAACACCTCTTAATCTATCTGAGGATTTGGCTGCGAATAATTTGAACATCTTGTGACTATATCTCTTGCCGTGTTCTGGTAGGTAGAAGAAGCTCCAAAGATAAGGATGTTGATCGATCATCTTTAGAACGCCTTTGCTGATCTCTCGACAATCCATCAGGGTTGGATAATCGAGATAGTCGAGGATTGGAACCAAGATGCCTGGAGAAGTTGGAATCATCTTGAAGGTGCTGACTGAATCTTTGTAAGTAGAGGTACTGAAAGATGGTAGTGGTTGAAGGAGAAGATTGTCTGTGAAGATTTCGAACCTCTTGCAACTCTTCACTCAGTCGTTCTCTCTGTCAATTGAGCGCTCGCCGATTCTAATTGGTGAATGAACTCGACAAAATGAAAATTTGAAGTATCTTTGATTCGAAGCTGTTTGGAGCGAAGATGAAGAGAACGTCTTGACTCGAACTTCGAACTGAGTGTGTCGATCCTCTTTCTTCGAATGAGCTCACGCCGATCAAGATCTCGATTCGAGAAATCTTCATCTTTCTTCTTCTCCTTCTACCACTCACTCCAAATCCAAAAATGAATCCATCATCATTCACCTCTGCTCGAGAGCTCATCAAAGCATCTACTACTTTGGACAAGATTCCAGAAGATGTCCAATTAGCAATCATCAAGTTCATCCAGTCTTGGAAGAAGTCAGAGGGAACCGGGCAGGAGAGAGAAAAGGGGAAAAGGTGAGTTCGATATCGAAAGTCTCATCAACGATGCATTGTTTCGATGTCGTCTTTACTGAAACTTCGATTTGTTCTCGTTCTACCTTCCAGAGCAAGAGACAGCGCTCTCAGAGCCGTCGCTTTGAGCTGTCGAAACCTTCTCTCGATCTACCGACCTGAACTGCTTTCCGATGTCACCCTCAACGTCAAGAGTCTATTCAGCTTCTATCTAGCACTTGTGAGGGATCCTAGGTCTGAAAAATTGATACGTTCAATCAGTTTCACTTATCCAGCTGTCGATCTTACGCCAGAGGAGAGGACTGAAATTGAAAAGGATTTGCCTGAGACTCGCAAATCACTCAGAGCTCAAGGAATCGAACTCGAAGGAACATCAGCCCTAAAGTGCGTTGTGGAAGGGGTCTATAGACTTCTTCCTAATATCCAGACACTCATTATCCATAACCCAGACTTCAACATCCCTCTTCAATCCACATTGGCGAGTGACAGAGTGGCATCTCTTCCATTCCTGACTCATTCGCTGAAGAAGCTATTCATTCCTATGTGGGGAGATGCGGAAGTCAAGCTCAAAGCTCGAAACGTCGTCTGGATATTGGTGTTTCGTACTGGGTTAAAATCAGCATATTTTGGGTGCATTTTCGACAGGAATGACTTCAAATTTTTAGCTGAATTCTCAGATACCTTCTCGGGCTTATCAGAGGTTCAGAAACTATCCTTGGCTGTAAACTTCTCTCCAGATGAACCGATTCAAAGATACTGGGAAACGGGATCTAGGGAACAGTGGATTGGCGGAAATAAAATGACTCAAGCGGTCTTTTATCTTCTCAAAGTCACAAAGAATCTTCAATGTCTAGAGCTCTCCAATTTTCCTTCAATCGCAGGTGAAAAGAGTTGCGTCAAATCTGGTTGCTTTTCAGCTCTGAAAAGTTCCTTCAAATCTCTCGAAAATCTCAGGCTTTTTGGGATAGATCCTCATCATGATGGTCCGGAAGGATATAAGGCTAACTTGTTATTATTTGTCAAAGTAACAGTACTGTCTATTGATGCAATGATGGTACTATCTCTGCCGAAGAGCCTAGACTGGAAACTTCCACCTGGTGTAAAGATTCTCTGCATTCCGTATTACTATCCCCAGACGGCCTTCCGGGAAGATCTGGAACTCGCCCGTTCCTTCAAAGTTAGAACTTATCCGAGTCTAGAGTCGGTGGTCGTGCCTTCAAGGCCAATTTCCAAGACTGGCGTGGTAACAGGCTCTGAAGTTTTCAAAAGAAATTGGCTCGAAGGACGTAGAGAGCTTGAGAAGGCGGGGGTATTCACCAGTGGCAAAGTCGAGTTGAGAGTCTTCGAGCCGGGAGAATCGAGTGAGTACAATCGCGAGAAGGATCGAGATCTTCGAGGTTCTTGTTGCGGTTCCCTCATTTCAGTTCTCTCAAACGCAGCTCATCCACTGACTTTCCCTTTCGATGCGTTCTTCGTTTCTCGTAGTCGGAGACTCTTCAAGAACCGCTTTCATGTCGACCCTCATCTGGCTATCACCTCCCTAGAGAGAGAAGCTTTTTTGTCAATCATGTCAAGCCGGTTCTCTTGAACATCGAGCAAATACAGTGATTCTTTCAGTCGGTCTACGAATCTCCAGCCAAGGCCTCGGAAAACTTCTCTTCTTCCTCATTTGCCTTCTCCTTTTTGTTTGCTCCTCGAGTTAGTTTCAGATAAAGGAATAAATAACCAGTTTCTTCACTTCAGCCCTTAAGTTTCTCATATGCCACCGTGTGTTCGCGCTGTCTTTCCGTCTCAATCTCTGATCACGCCCTTCACGAACAAGTCGATTCTGCTCTTTGACCTCCATTGTGTGCTGTATCTCTTGCTTTCATTTCTTGAGATCCGAGATACATCCGAGAAGTCAAAGCTATCAGAGTCCTTTCTTGAAAACCTATGCGAGATTTGGGAAAGCTTGAACGAAAGTGCGTTGGCAAGCAGTTCGCCAACTTCTCACCTTGCTTCCACGCTTGATGTGGTAGGTCAAGAAGAGCTGCACTACAATTTATCACTACAAACTGAATAGAAAATGCTCGAGAGAAGGCAGTAGTGATTGTTTCAAAAGAACTCGAAAACCGCGCGCTGCTCAAAAGGAACTCAGAATCAAGAAGTACCTTATAGAAACGGAAGCAAAGCCGAAGATCAAACATTTGAGAGTACCAGTAGCATAAAACAGGGGAGAAGAAGATCTTAAAGAAAGCTCAGAGGTATCTTCTTGGACGTGGGAAGAGGATTCTGCCTTTTTGACTTTCTCGACGTACGATTCAAGGTTAGCTTCAAGAAAGAAGCAGAGATCGAAGAAGGAGAATTGATCTAGGAATAGTAAGAAACCGAGTCTCTCAGGAGGTAAGGCAAACAGGAAGAAGACTATCAAACCAATTCGACAGTTTGAAGAGTCAGCTGAAGACTAGAAATGGGCTGAAGAGACAAGAGGGGAGAAAAGCGACGAAGACGGAAGATGGTGGCAGCGTCGGTCTTGAGAAGCGGCACTTGAGCATCTAGATATATTCTTTCATGAAGAGATTGTAGATCTGAAGTTCCAAACTTTGGTCTAGAGAATCTCGACTCACGTGAGAATTTCGATCCAACGACTTCAGATTGCCACCTCTACAAAACTCGGTGAGCTTTCGGACTCAATTCTCATCACCCCCAGAGCTTGCCATCTTCTCTGTTCCGACTGAAATCTTCACGCAGATGGCAATATGAGGGTTTCAAGATGAGTCATTGCGGTTCCATCGATGTTCACCCCACTGTCTGCCATTCTCTTTCTATCGTCCAAGTTCCAACATGACTAGTAAGTCTTCTTCAAGTTCGGAAGTAAGAGCATAGCTGAGGTGGAGCTGACTCAATCTCAATGTCTGCAAAAGTGGACATCTTTGAGGCAGTCTGCCAGAGAAAGGCTCTTGAGACAGCCATAGAGCCGAGACTGATGGCAAGTTCAAGGGAAGACGGTGAGACAGAACGATTAACTTTGTAGTTGTAAGGATGAGTAACCAGGATCAAAGTTTAGAATCTAGTCCTAATGAGATCTCTAGCACTTGAAGTCTAGGAAATTGTAGAGGAGAAATCGAGAGATTTTGTTCATGGTTTGTTGGATAAATCGAGAGATGTTTCAAGGTGTGAGAAGCCTTGTCCAACAATTTTCTGAGTACCAACTCTTCTAAAGTCCTTTTGAGCCACAGCGAGGCGAGATTCTTGAGAAACTGTGGATCAAGAGTGAATGTGAAATCTTTCAAAGAGCACCACAGGACTCTGAGGTTCGACAGATTCTCACTGCATTCCGTTGCAACCTCATTTCCACCAAGTTCTTTAAACTGTACTCTTGAAGTCCACAGAATACTCTTGATCTTACAATCTACTAGGTGTGGAAGTCTCCAAATGAGCCCGTTCAAAAGCTCCAGGCTCGACTCTCTGGCACTACTGCAATCTTCGAGAATGACTTTTTGCAGTGTGTCCTTTGATTTTTCGAGTACTTGTAGGATCTTAGCAACCTCATCTTCTCTTTCTGTTTTGATTTCTAAGAAAATGGAAACTTCTTGTAGAGTGCTCCCACTTTTCTCATCGAATTTGAAGAGAAGTGGAAGGTCGGATTCTGATTTTCTGACCTTCAGTGTGACCAGTCTTCGCCATAAACTTTTGTTCTCTTCGACTATTTGATACCAATGTTTAGAGACTCTCATGAGTGAGAATCTATCTTGACAGTCGAGGTTCCTGAAGATACCAAGGATGAGCTCTGATGAAAGTCTATCCATATTCCATCTTTGAAGGATTGAAGTTGCGAAGAAGAGATCGGAGAGAAGCGAAGTCAACGAAGAGGTGAAACTGAGTCTCTTGATGATTATGGCTTACGTTTGTTTCCAGAAAGAAGTGAGTAGTTGAAGGAGAAGAAGAAAAGAATTGAGAATCTGAATCAAAGATCGAGATGTCGTTCGGTGGTTGTTTCGGTCTTTTGGCTGTCACTTCAGAATCTGCTCGAGTTTCTTTCTTTCCTCTTCTTACCATTAACTTCTCATATCAAGATCGCAAGAAAAAGGAAAATCACCAGAATTCTGAATTATCTCAGTCGTCTCCTTCAGTCTCAATCTCGCCTTCTTCTTCTCTTCTTCAAATCAGACACTCAATCGCTCTGCATCTTCAAGATGAGCTTCTTGCAATCCGAGATCCTCTTGGCCATCTTCAAGAACCTAGATTCCAAAGAGATGCTCAACATCAGGACTGTATCTCAGTTCTGGTTCCAAGTCATCGACGAGAATAAAACTCTTTGGAGAGCGTTTAACCCGCCAATCGAAAATTTGGGTGATCAGCAGAGGCACAACGAAGAAGTGGGAGATGACGAGGAGGAGATTCGAGATGAAATTTAGAAAACAGTAATAGTACGTAAGAGGTCGACTGTAGAGTTGTTCGATAGGAAAAGTCAGAGCAGCCTACAAGAGGTCTCGATGGATGGTTTCTATGGATACGATTTGGTTCAGCTGGCGGAGATCCTCTCGAGATCGAAAGAGACTCTTCGCATCCTAAACTTCTCGAGTCCTTATCTTAATGAGGAAGTGGTCGACTTGTCGTGGAGATTGCCTCACCTGGTGGATTGCAGACTTCTTTACCAAGGATCAGTCAACAAGATTCGTTTGACTCCAAAGATGCCACTCATCGATGAAAGGAGCTACTTGAAAGTCTTATGGATCTCTACTAGTTGCAAGAGGTTGTTCGGAAATCATCTACATCTGCTGGGGAATTTAGTGTCTTTGAAGGTAACATGCTGGAAAAACGGATCTGAGTGGAGATCGATTTTGGACAAACCTTCTCGGACATTGAAACATCTCGCTATCACAATTACATATAACGATCATTCCCCTGAATCCACAGAATTGTTGTTTCCAGCTCTTCAAGTTTTAGAGATTGAATCAAGAGATGATACATTTCCTTCGTGGTTTAGGATCTATGGTTCTTCTCTCACTCTCATCAGCAATTCAAAGCTTATGTTTTCTCTACCATCAATTTCGACTCTCTGGATCGATGACCTCACTTGCATCGGTCAAATGATGGATCAATGTCCGGAACTGAGGATCCTCAGAGCAAATGTCACAGGACCCTCAAGAAAAGAAAGAGAAGCAAGGAGAGGAAGCTCACTTCCCATTCTAGCAAAATTTCGCCCACGAAAAAGCCAGTTCTCTCAGAGAGGTGGTCTTCTTCAGAGGCATGCTCGTCGACAACCACCCCAAGATCCAGGTGCCAGTCTCATTCAAGCATTAGAGGAGAGAAAAGGAAGTGTAAACAATGGAATGGAAGTAGACGGGATCAAGATGAAGCGAATCAAGACTCTGATTGTCCCTTTTGAAGCATTATATAGAGAAGAATTGGAAGAGCTCAGGGAATTGGTGGAAGAAGTGATCGATCTCAAGACGAGTGCAAGATTTGTTGAGGTGGAGATTTGAGTAGGAGAAGAGGTGAGTTTCTCTGTTCCTTTTCGATTTCGTCACTCAGAAGTTAGCTTGGTAGGACGAGTGGAGATAGAGAAGCAACCCTCATAGAAAGTGATGCTCGCTTCATTGACAACAGCGCAAGACAATTACTGACTGGATAATCTATTTCAAAATCCCCCTCTCTTCGCCCTTTTCTTTGTCTTCGACCCTCCAGGCTCGACGTGAGCCCAAAGCACCTTGAGCATCAAGTCTACTCAAGCACAATGGAGGATTGGAAAAGCCGAGAAGAAGACGAAACTTCTGGGTTCTTTGTAAAAGTCAGATAGAGAGAGAAAGAAAGAAAAAGAAGCCGAATGGAATTCGAGCTCGTACTAGAGCAAAAGAGGTTTGGAGAAAGATGACGTGAAATAGAAACAAAGGCATCAGAATCGTTGGATCAGATCTTTGTTTTGAGACTGAGGCTCTTGTTTTCGAAAGCTTTGAAATACCCAACATTCGAAATAGAAGAGAAACTGAGCAGAACTCCTTTCGTGTCAGATTCTCGATCCTTGCGCGAATTCAAAACGTCTATCGAAAGCCATTTTCTTGGTCGATTCGCTCTCCGATTCTGTTGAGGTGTCTGTTGAATGATTTTGATAAAAGATGAAATATGCTTGACTCGAAGCTGTTTGGAGCGAAGATGAGGAGAACGTTTTGAGTCGAACCTCGAACTAAGCGCGTCGATCCCCTTTCTTCGAATCAGCTCACGCCAATCAAGATCTCGATTTGAAAAATCTTCTTCTTTCTTCTTCTCCTTCTACCACTCACTCCAAATTCAACAAAATGAGTCAATCATCATTCAATTCATCTCAAGACATCATCAAAGCACCTACTACCTTGGACAAGATCCCAGAAGACGTCCAGCTGGCAATCATCAAGTTTATTCAGTCTTGGAAGAGATCAGAGGGAACCGAGCAGGAGAGAGAAAAGGGGAAAAGGTGAGTTGGAGTCAAAGCTTCATGAGCATCTGAAGCGTTATATTTACTGAAACTCCGATTTTTTCTCCCTTCCACCTTTTCAGAGTAAGAGACAGCGCTCTCAGAGCCGTCGCTTTGAGCTGTCGAAAGCTTCTCTCGATTTATCGACGTGAACTTCTTCTAGATGTCACCTGCGATGGCAAGAATCTACTGAGCCTCTATTTAGGAACAATAAGAAATCAAGATTCTGGCAAGTTGATACGTGCAATCACTTTCACTGACACAGAGGGTGGAATCACTCCAGAATATCTTGCTGAAGCCCAAGAGGATTTATCTGAGGCTCTCGAAGCGCTCAGAGACCAAGGACTCAAGACTGACGAGGTGAATTTCATCGAGTGTCTTTCGGAAGGAGTTTATCAGCTTCTGCCTAATATCCAATCACTCGTAGTCCGACAACCTCAATTCAACATCCCACTTCAATCCAAATGGGCAAATGCACGAATAGCACCTCTTCCTTTTCTTACTCATTCGCTCAAGAAGCTGTTCATTCCTATGTGGGTAGATGAAAAGAACAACTTCAAGGCCAGGAACGTAGCCTGGATATTGGTATCCTGTACTGGATTACGATCAGCAACTCTTGGCTGCGTCTTCGGTCCGAACGACTTCAAGTACTTATCTGAATTCTCAGATTCTTTCTCGGGCTTATCAAAGGTATCAAAATTAGCTTTGGGTGCTGACTTCTCCGCAAATAAATCAATCGAAAGATACTGGGAGAGAGGAGTTGGGAAACAATGGATCGGAGGAAATAGAAAAAGTGAAGCGGTCTATCATCTACTCAAAGTCACGAAGAACCTCCAGTGTCTAGAGATCAACAATCTATCTAACGAATCCCAAGAAACGAGTTCCCTCAGGTCTAGTTGTCTATCAGCTGTACGAAGCTCTTACCTTTCTCTCGAGTCTCTCCGCTTATTTGGAATGGGATTCAATTCTGCTGATCGAGAAGAGTGCAAGGCCAATGCCAACTTTTCTCTTTTCCAGAACTTACAGGTGATATCTTTAGATTCAGTTTTGCTGTTTTTCTGGTCAAAGATGCCAGAGATTGAATTTCCACCCGGTTTGAAGGTCCTCCGCATTCCTTATTACAACTACCCAAGCATCCACGAAGATCTGGAACTGGCCCGTGCTTTCAAAGTTAGATCTTTCCCTAGCTTAGAGAAGGTAGCCGTGCCTTCGAAGCCAATTCAAAGGAGTGGTGTGGTTTTGGACTCTGACGATTTCATGAAGCAATGGCTTAAAGAGCGTAGAGAGCTCGAGAAGGCAGAAATCTTTCAGAGTGGGAAGGCCGAATTGAGTTTTGTGGAACCAGGAGAGTTCAGTGAGTATTGTCTCAAGATGTCAGAGAGATTCCAGCGTCACGTTTCAGTCTTATCTACCCTTTTTGACGTACATCGCTGATTCTCCGACTGTTCCATGTCGACGTATCTTCTTTTTTCTCAGTCCGCGAACCTTCAGAAACCGATTTCAATTCGCTTCTCATCTGGTCCGCGCCAACTTAAAGCGGGGAGCTGCATTCTCAAGAAACGAAGCAGAGGCTGAAGTAAAGGATCAATACTCTGCACTGACTTATAAAGTGATCTTTATGACAGCCTCGATAGTTGCTCCCTTTCTCGCAATCCTTCTCGTTTCTTCATTTGACTTTTGCTTCCCAAGAAGAAGATTCCTCTCCCTTTCCAACTGTTTCTCGAGCATCTAAATCACCACGTTCTGGCTTTTTTTCTGTCTCGGCCACTTTCTGTCTTCGGTTTCTATTCACTGCCCTCATAAGTCAATCTTCTGCTTTGAAATCGAAGAAGAATGAAGCTCTTGCCTGAGTAAAGACTCGTCGAGAGAGGCCTCGATGAATGGATATTAGCACAGCAGAAGAGAACCCAAATTGGAAGGAGAGGCTAAAAGATTGAGTGCGAGCTCTTCGCCTGCATGTTAAAGGTGCTTGTACATCGAAGAGAAAACAAAATGCGATTATCAAGTCCACTCAGTCGCAGAAGAAGTCAGAGAGATCCCAAAAAGAAAGAGGAAAAGCGAAACGACAGTGAGACGAAACCTGAGAAGAAAAGAGAAAGTGAGAGAGAGAGAAAGAAAAAGGACAGGTCAATCTTTCATTTTCTAGCACTGCGATTGCAGAGTTGCTCTTGCTGGGAGCCGTCTGACTCATTTGTCATCGAAGTAGAGATGCGATGAAAGAAGAGTGATTCTAGAACTTGTGAGGAAAGGATGGAGAGAAAGAGTAAAGACTTACTTTCGTTTGATCCTCGGGGCTGAACCGCTTTCGTCTCAAATCTCTAACTCGACAGGAGGAGCTGATGATAAATTCAGGACTCCCTCTACCAAATGCTCCATTTCTTGAAGCTCCGAGCTTCCTACTTCTGAGAATTCGATCAGAAGCCTCTTGAGTTGAACCATCTTGACACCTTCGATTTCCGTTCCCTCCTCTACGTTTCTTCTTCTTTGCTTGAGCATTGCTATCGATTCACTGACATTTTGACCCGTCAGATAACGAGCTTCCATGACTCTGAGTTCGACTAACTCAGGGCAACTGTTTGCGAGTCTGCGAACTACCCCAAGTTCACGTATCCAAAGGGTCGAAACCGATGGAATGGAAGAGTAGATGTTGTTATAACAGATGAGGCTTGAGAATGAGGGACCTAGCTTGATCCAAGATGGGAAGGCTTGATTGACTCCAACATGCTTGGTCTCTAATACCTCTAGATTGGGCAATTCGATCGATAAAGTGGTATCCTCAATCTCTTCCCAAGGATACAATATCGTAATTGTGAGTACGAGATGCTTTAAAGTCTCCGCGGATATCTCATTCAAGATCTGCATCCACTCAGAGGGTCTGTGAAAATATTCCAGAGACAGGGAGACTAGACCAGTCATAATCTGACTTAGAGGTAAAGGTAGTGGAAGCCTCCCAACAGGACTCCATAAGACTCTAAGCCTAGAGCCCTGATGCTCTAAGTCTTGATTTGGATTCTTTTGGATGAAGCGAACGAGCCTTTGATCTTTATCCGTGATCCTGCAATCTACTAAGTTGGGAAGCTTCCAGGAGAGCGTGGAAAGAATCTTCCTGCTGTCATAATTGACATCTTGAATGCGAACAATTCGAAGAGTTTCCTTGGACTTCTCTAAAGTTCTAACAACAGATTCTGGTCCGTTTGGAATATATTTCACTTCCATCGAGACCTCTCTGAGACTGCTATGACTTTTCCTATCAAATTGTTCAACGATTGCTGGACTCCATCCACTCCTTTTCTCTGGCAGAATCAGTCTTCTCCAAAGAGCCCTGTTGGTATCGATAATGTCTAACCATTCTCTTTAAACTCTCATGACGTTGACCATCTCCCTGGAGTTCATGCATTTGAAGATTGAGAGGAGGACGTCCGAAGATAGTCGATCCATTTCGATTGAGTGGGCGAGCGGTTCTAGAGAAGGGAGGATTGTCTCTGAGAGATTGTCTTGGTTGGAGAGTTGATCTTGATGAGGAATTTAGGTTGAGTTCTCTTGCGCTCAAGTTGAGGACTGCAAAGATGATGATGGTTGATGGAAAGAAAGTTTCTTCTTCGTTCAAAGTGTTCCCTTCTATTACTCTTCGCTTCACCAAGCTCTCAATCGCAAACTCACTCAAGCCACGTCAGTTCGATAACATCTTTCAGCATTCGATTCAAAGCTAGAACTAGGAAGCAGACTCTTGACGTTTCCTTCCACCGACTCCTCAACAGCTGTGTCAGGGGCAATCGAGCTTCGTACAGATCGGGTAAGACCTGGTGATAATCATTTCATTTCAAGTAATAAGCTTTATAGTAACTGCCTCAAAACAATCAGGCGAAAAAGAGGGAGAATTGATTTACAAGAGGTAGAAAGGAGAAGAAAAGGAGGCACGGAAACTTGCAACTTTAATTCCTGGTCAAGGTTGGAACCTGAATTCCAGCCAAGACTCCTGGTAATTCCTTTGATCCTTCAGCAGCTAGAACATATAGAGAACCGAGAGCTACCAAGACTAAGACCAAACCTGAACCACCTAACAAGAGGAATTGAGCTGAGATGTCCTTACGAGAACAGGATTCACCGGCCTGGAAAGAGTAGTTTGGAATCAAAGATGCCAATCGAGATAGAAAAAGGAATGAGATGAGTCCAATCAAGAAGAAAGTATCGCAAAAAGGAAAAGGAGAGATTTCGAAAAAAACTCACCCAAGAACTTTTACAACTACATCTCCAACACATTTCACCTCCAACCTGAGATTCTTTTCCCTTACCATTTCCAGAACAATCAGCACTAGCACTTTCCAATTCCTTTTGAGATTTAAAACAAGATCTAATCAATTCCCTATCCGATTTCGGTTCTTCCTTCTTTTCTGATCCAATCAGAGTCGAAGGTTGAGCTACTTGATATTGTCTAGGTTCGAAATAACGTTTCATCAATTCTTCATCTGAAGAAGCTTGTTCCAAAGATCTCTTCTTTGCCTCTAATGAATCTGATTCTTCTTGAGGAGAAAGAATTAGAGCGATTTTGAGATTCTTCTTGTCGACGTTGGATTGTAAAGATTGAATTCCACCACTTAGGATCTTGGATAGAGAACCAAGAGCACCTTGATATTCATTGGAATTCGAACCATGGGTTTCAATGATTGGTAGAAGACCTGAGATAGTCAGAGGTTCTAATTTGGAAGAGACGGAATCGATGGAACTCGAGAAGAAATCCGAAAGATGAGAGAGTTCAGAATGAAGGGAAGAGAATGACTTTTCATAAAGAGGAAAAAGAGTAGAAGATTGATTAGTTGGCAGATTTCAAGTGTGTAGGGAGTTTTAGATGAAGAGTCTGAGAAATTGAGATCGAGATGAACAAGAGCCAAACCCCTTCGAGAGATAGACCTCAAAAATTGAAGACCCAAGATGGTTTGACTAGATTCAGGAAGATCCAAATGAAGCTTCTAATCTTTTATATCATGTCATCCCACCCTCAACTCATCGAGGATCCCATAAATTTTAATAATACATGTCTACTCACCTCATCCAAAAAGTCCCACTGATCAACATTTGCCTTTCCCATCTCTACGACCTTCTCTCCCTTTGATTTTCCTTGTAACCAATCCTTTCCTTCATTGAAGACAGAGAGTGGGTCCTTGGAGAAGTGATCTAGGCTTGTGGAAAAGGTACGAAGGAGGGCATCGAAGGCTTGAGGAGGAGCTGGATCAGAAATTGAATGGGTCTGAGCGAAAGAAGAGGGAAGACCTGAGAGAAGAGAAATGCGAAATTGGGAACGCAATCAGAGATCAGGAGGAAAGAGAGGGGAGGTGTTAAGATCGGGAGAGATGAGGGAGAGAGAGGATAGGGGAGAGATGGGAAGCAAGTCAGAAGCAGCGCTAGCAGGACGAGACCTAAATGAATATAAGCAACTGGCTATGATTTCAACCTCGATGAGAATTCAGGACGGATAGATCTAAAGAGAGTCCCATCATTGTGCATGTCGAGATAGCTGACCCCTTTCCTATCTATCTGACTATCTCTCTCTTCTGGCTCTCGAGCGCATCTCTTCCGTCTTGATTGCTTATTCTGTACACGATAGCCAGTCTGAGTGATGAATACTGACCATTGATAGCTTCTGCCCCTTTTACATGGAACACCAGATTGATCTCATCATCTTGATCCTGGAATAGCTGAGCCACTTTGTGTTTAGCATCCTTGTGATCCGATTTGGGCAACCAATTCCATAGCTTTGAGTCCTTTCCTACGAAATGACCCAATTTATGATCTGCCACTTTCAAATGATGAGCCAGGACTGATGCAAATTGGGAATTAGAGATGGACTGAGGCGAAGTGAAGCTAGAGTCTGAAGGAAGTAGATAGACTGAAGAAGATGATGAAGAAGGATCGAGTGCTTGAACGGAATCGTAGTTGAGGATCCAAGCTGTGACAATCCCAAGTGAAAATCTTAACCTCATCTTGAAGGAATGCTTGGGGTGATTGGTGAAAGAAGCTCAAGATAGTTGAATCGATCTGCTGTGAGACAGTTCTTCGGCCGACTAACGACTTGCACCATCGAGAAGCATTAAGATCATCTCTTTCTTCTTCCTTCTCTACCTACACCTATCTGGCATTCTGTTCCAGATTGAAACAGATGATATCAGATGCTCAGTCAAACCACAATGACGCTCTATCGGATCTATCAAGGTGAGTGAGCAACAAGCATCTCCTTCTCCTTTCTTCTTACTTTCTTCTCATCTTTTCATCTCTCTCTTCCTTCTCCCTCTGTCCCTTCGAATCTCTCCCATCCATAAGCTCTCTATCTCAATTAACATCATCAGCATCTACCGATGCCAAGCCAGATCCATCCACTCTCTTGACTTGGTCAGAAGAAGCAAAAAGACGAATAACAATCCTTCGTTCATCCTCTTCAACTCTCGAATCCAAACCTTTTCCATCTAATCAACGTCTACTTTCCACTCTTATCACATCCATAAATTACGTATCATCTCTACTAGACGCCTCTCACAGGGCTCTGACGACGATCAAAAGATGCCTCAACAATCTTCTAGATCTTTTGGATCTCTTTCAAGTTCAAAACAAGACCATCACTCATCTATTGGATCTATCAGATATTTATTGGGATAAGAAACAGAGTACTGAACTGTTAGGAATCTGTATCAAGAGATATGACATTCCAATAGAGCAGGGTCAAAAGCTGTATGGCAAATTGTTGAAGGAGATTGACGTTACTTCTAGAAGATCTAAATGTTCGATTGCTTTGACAAGAAGCCACTATGATAGAATTATATCCAGTGACGACTCGGTTCAACTTCAATCAAGATCGGAAACAGGGTCAAAGAAGTGGGATAGATGGCAAGAGATTTGGTTAAAATGTCTGATAGAGAAGCTTTTGAAAGGAGAACATTTCAGAGATTACCTTTCTAATTATCATCTCGAAGAGCTATTCAGGATCCATAATTATTGTTTTATTGTAATATTGGGATCTTTACTTTCGTTGTTGGATCCAAAGGGAGAAGAAAAAGCAGAAGAGACATTCTCTGATTTATCATTCGATAGAACCGAAATCTTACCCTCGATCTTATGTGTTCTCAAAGCTGGAAATCGTCTTGGTTTATGCTCAATATCCTCTGAACCCACATTAAAGCCATCTTTGAATCCAGATCGACTAGTCTTAGGTTCCAAGGACTTCATGTCAAGAAAAATGGATTTATCCAAGATTCCCACCATTTCAATCCCAACCTCATTACTTCTATCAAGTTCCCTTTCTTCTACTTCTGAAACCCAACTATCAACAATCACACTTTCTACAGAGAGTCGATCCGCAAAAATTTTACCTTCTCAAGCTGATCTTCAAGTTTTGAAGAGTGGACTATCGAATGGTTTATCAGAATCAGATGCAAAGAGTAGGAGTCAAATCAAGAGCCTGATGTTGGCTTTCTTCGATAGATTAAAGGTAGCTTCCTTCGCTGCTAAGAGAGAGCTGGAAAAATTGGAAAAGAAGAATGAAGAGGATGTTGGAGATCAAATGGAAAGTCTAGAAGAATCATTGAAGAATTGCAAGGGATTCTTGGAATGGTTCCTAAATGATTTGATCCTAAACAATCTAGATGTTAGTCTACCTTGGACTACTTTGACTAGCTCCCTATCTTTACTTAGGACTCTACTTTCGAGCGGAATTGATCCAACTTACAATCATTCGCAACTCAACAGACCAAATGCCAATTCTTCTTCCAAATCGAACTCCAATTATTCGACATCAATCTCTATCTCTATCATCTCTCCCAAGCTGGTTTCGATTTTGCTAAGCTGCATGGATTCCAGATTTCAAGACATTCAATCACAGTCTTTGGATTTATTATCCAGTTTCCCTTCGCCTTTAGTTGGATTAGAAACTCGTGAGAAGGCTCAAGTTGCTCTGGTAGACAAAGCTATTGGATTGATGAGAGGATCCAGAGAGAGTGAAAGTGAAGCTGCAGCTGGTTTACTTGATCTCTATAGAAAGGTTTATATCGAGGGCTTGGGTTGGCCAGCTCCTGATTTGACGAGGGAGTTTCAAATCAATGAGGATCAAGACACTGAAACAATCTCCATCTCTGAAAGGTATGTTTCTTCAAATCCTCATCTTCAATTGATCTTCAATCTTTTGGACGTCTTGGATTCTCAAGTCAAGATAGCAGAATCCGGTGATCTTCTCATTGCTTCAAAGAATCACCCACTTCATGGAATCTTAATCTCTCTTCAAAAAATGATCTCAACATTGGATTTGAATAGTTTGAAGGAAGCAAGAATGGAACTGAAGAACATTTTCGGAATCTCAAAGCAGTTGATCGAACGAATTTGGAAAGTGAACAAGGTACTCTTGTGTAGTCGATCTGCAGATGGAGAATGGGACAATGAAGTTCAAACTGAAACGGATCATGAGCTAAGTCGAGTCATTCTAACTCTTAGTAAAACAAATTCAAACCATCAAGATTCTTCAATCTCATTATCTCATACTCATGAATTGATTCTAACTTATTCATTCAGAGGGATGAAGGAAACTGCTTCTTTTCTCAGCTGTCTAACTTCCAAATTGATTTCTCTTTCCGATCCTTCATCCCTATTGGATCATGAAGATTTGAATCAAGTAGGTGAGACTTTCAATAAGTGGATGATTCAAATCAGACATCGTGGTGCAATCACTACCATCTTCTCTGCTTACTCTGATCTCAACTCTACAATTTTGAGAACAGGAGTAAAAGAGTTCAAGAATTTACTCGATTTATGGTTAAGAAGATTCTTGAAAGAGATCGAAGACCCAATCTCTGCCGAAAGGTTAAGCACTACTAGACAGAGCGCTGGTTTAAAGTATTGCGTTTTAGCATTGCTTTCTGGTCGAGGGAACTCTCAAGAAGCAGACGAGTATCTAACAAAGGTATTGGAAAGATTGATCAAGGTCATCGATCATCAAATCAGAGAACTCGAGATTGGTTTGATCGTTGAAGAAAAATCAAGCTTTTCAGGTTCTATTCATTCTATGAACATTTTAAAAATCTTGTTGGAAGATCATTCTCTGGGTGAGAGAATCGTCTCCAAGTCCAATCCAATATTGGAATCTCTAATTATACTTTCTATCAGAGGCTTCAAGTCCAACATTTGGGATTTACGCAATTCTTCAATGCTACTGTTCTCGACTTGCATCTACAGAAGTTTTTCAGGTCAGTCGATGAGTAAAGGCATCGCTTCCAGTACCACTAGATTTAATGACTTCTTCAGAAGAAATGATAGATTGGGTGGATTTCTCAGGAATGAAATAGAAGATGCGTTGAAGAATGGCTTGGTGCAAAGATATCCTAATGCTGATTTGGGTGGCTCTTTGTCTGCTATCTTGGTAATTCTTTCAAAGGTTCAAGTGGGAAATGATTTCAATTTGGCAGATGAATCGCTGCAGACTCTGCAGATCTCGTTCCACAAATTTGTCAAAGCTTGTTTGGGAAGTCGGATCTGGAAGGTGAGTGATTTTTTCTTACTCTCGAGAGAACGACCTCTGAGCTGGACTCGTAGCTCAAATTCTTTTCTTGTTCTTCATTCTTTTTCTTTCTCTTTTGCATCTCGCCTTCTACTCTAGGTCCGAGAACAAGCTTCTTTGGCCTATCGATCGATGACTCCATCCACTCGTTTCTTCGCCTCTGCTTCTGAACTGCTTTCTGAATCCAACACTCAAGATCAAAACCAACTTCACGGAAGTCTGTTAGCGATTCAACAGATACTCGAAGCCAATCATGAATCCTCATTGGAATCTCGTCAGATCTTCATCCAGGCTTTCGAAAGTCGAGTCTCGGATTTGTTGGAAGAGAATCAATGCTTCGCTACTAAGCTGGCCTTCGTTCAGATCGCATTCTCGTTAGATCTTACGTCTATCTCCAAGGTTCTGGAGTATTGCCAGCTTATGCTCTCCCAAGCAAATCAAGGTGACAATCGCTTAGATCAAGAACCGGTAGCCTCTGCACTTCTTTCGAAATGCGCCCAAGTCGTCCTTCAGAATCTGAATTTGGCCCCTTTGACTTCTCTTCTTCAACATAAATCCATCCAAGTGAAATCGCAAACGCTGGAGTCTCTTTCCTTGTCCTTTAAGCTCAGAAATGCAAGTTCTCTTCAGAAAGATTCCGAAGATTATAGCAATCTTTTCTCTAGACTTGAAGATATGATTCTAGATCACAATGAAGATGACGGCTTGCGTTCAAAAGCAGCTCAAGTTCTGGTGGACCATTG
Source organism: Golubevia pallescens (assembly GCA_001599655.1). NCBI lineage: Eukaryota > Fungi > Basidiomycota > Exobasidiomycetes > Golubeviales > Golubeviaceae > Golubevia > Golubevia pallescens. The sequence goes on from BCHO01000009.1 coordinate 80,487, forward strand.
CCTCGATATGGCAATCTTTGTTGAGGAACGTAGAGACAGGATGGGAGATATTCTGGATCGTCTTTGCAAGATCGTTTGGGAATCTCATTGCATGCCTTTGAGCGAGGCTGTTTTTCCATATTTGGCTTCTCTTTGTCGCTTGGTGAGTATTTCGTTCCTTTCTTCGCAGTCGTTTCTGATCTCGATCACTGATTCCTATCTTGGCTCTGGTCCAATTTCAGGCTATCATTCTCGACATCTCTTCTTCGATCGAGGCTCTGTCGAAATGCTGCAAGTTCCAATCGAGCTGCTCAGATCCAGTTCAGGTGAGCAATATTGACGAATTCGAGGTTCACTTTCCGTCTGATGAAAGCTGACAATGTTTCTCTCTTCTCTTCTTTTCGTCTCTCAAGTCTCTGCCAACTCGTTCTTCCAGCGGTCTCGCTCTTAGAGCGCTTGCGCCAGTCCTCTTCTCCTCGACAAGCGATCGATTTGCAAGCTGCTCGATCGAACATCAAAAGTCTCTTTTTCAAGCGAGGACTTCTCTGCTCGATCTTCTCGTCGACGATGATCTTGACGTTCGTTCCGAGGCTGCTCTAGTTGTCAGTGAACACATCTCAATGCAGCTTGCTCAAGCTGCTCGACAAGAGAACAATGCTTCAGCAATCGAGCTCTTGAACGACCTATCCTCAACTTCCGGAGCTGCAAGTGGTGTCAGTAGCGATCGAGCTTTCAAGTGGCTAGAGAAGACTTACAAAGATGATCATCCGATGAGTAAGGCTTGGGCCCTCTACGTTTGGAGAATGATGTTACCTCTTGAAGGACAGATAGGTAAGTTGGATACTGATCTCTTCAATCGATACTGCGTACTGTCTTGGCTTCCTCAAATCATGATCGACTGAAGTCTCTTCTGCTCTCACCTTTTCCTTGCATCTCGCAGAGTCTGTCATCTCGTCGCTTCAAGCTTCGACGGCTCTTTTCGAAGCTGATCCACCGAATCTATTCCGAAACTTCAATTTGGATGTGACAAGAGCTTCCGCTTCATCGACTTTCTCTCTCGACGTTCTCGGACTCGAGTTCGCTCGAGGCGAGTTTGAGGTTTGCACGAAATCAATCGGAGCTCTTTTGGATCGAAGTTCTTCTCCTCGAAATTTTGAAGAGCTTCAACGTCTCAGACATCTCGTCTTTCAACTCTCGCTGAGCACCAATTTGCTGCACTCTTACCTTCGAAATTTGGGAGCTTCTGCCGAAGAAGAAACTCTTCAGAAGGTTGTGGAACTCGAGAGAAAGTATAGCGTCGACACTAGCCGAATCGTCACCAACATCGAATCTGGTGAGAGAGTGGAAGAAGTTGGATTGGCTCAAGATGAAAAAAGGGGAAGTGGGAAGAAGTATCGAATAGCGTGAGCATAGAAGATCAGCAGAATCTGAATAGTCAAATGTAGTTCTTCACGGCTCCATACTAATGCAATGCTTTCTCCGCTTCTTCTCTGTATCATGGCCCAGAATGATTTCAGACTTTTTCTTCCCAAACGTCGGTGGAGTCGAAGGCCATATCTTTGCCGTCAGTCAACGTTTGCTCGCTAGAGGTCACAAAGTGAGTTCGATTTGAGATGAAGCAGTGTGAAGTCAACGATCGAATTTCGCCTGATCTGCTGACTCGCTACTTTCACATTCAGGTCATCATCATCACTCACGCTTACTCGCCGGATAGAGTTGGGATTCGTCATCTCTCTAAAGGATTGAAAGTCTATTACGTTCCATATCAAGTCATCGCAAGACAAGACACTCTGCCGAATTTCTTCAGTCTCTTTCCACTTCTACGAACGATTCTTTTGAGAGAGAGGATTCAGATCGTCCATGGGCATCAAGCTCTTTCGAGTATGGCTCACGAAGGTATTCTTCATTCCAGACCTCTCGGGATCAAGACCGTCTTCACTGATCATTCTCTTTTCGGTTTCGCCGACGCTGCTAGTATCTTGACGAACAAGCTTTTGAAGTTTGTTTTGAGAGACATTGATCATGTCGTCTGCGTCAGTAACACCGGGTGAGTTTGCAAAGTGAAAAAGTCGAGAGCTTCAATCAGTAGGAGGCGCTAATTTGCATTTCCGCTTTCTCCCTCTGAATCCTACAGTAAAGAGAACACAGTTCTTCGAGCAGCTCTGGATCCTTCCAGAGTGTCGGTTATCCCAAACGCAGTCGTCGCTTCTCAATTCGCGCCTAACCCAGCAAACGCAGATCCTTCCAGAGGTGAGTGTAAACTTCATGAAAATCGTGCTTCTCAACCGCTCACTTTTTGACCTTTTCAAATGTTTACCCTTTTTTACAGTCACCATTATCATCTTGAGTCGACTCATGTATCGGAAGGGAGTCGATCTCCTCATCGCTGCCATTCCTAGACTTTGCGCTCGACATTCGGACATTCATTTCTTAATTGGTGAGTTCCATCAAAACCCTGGATCGGTTTTGTGATCCTCGAGAGCTTCCGCCTGATTATTTTTACTCCTTTCCTGATACTTTGAAAGGCGGAGATGGTCCCAAAAGGGTCGAGCTCGAACAGATGAGAGAGAAGTATATGCTCCAAGATCGCGTCGAACTGGTGGGAGCTGTAAGACATGGAGACGTCAGAGATGTGAGTCAGCACTGAATATCTGATTGAATCAGCTAAAGTCTCGTTTCATCCCCGCTGATCGAGAGAATTCTTCCTTTCTCTTCTACTCTTACTCCAGCATCTCACTCGAGGCCAAATCTTTCTCAACACTTCTTTGACCGAAGCCTTCGGAACGAGTATCGTCGAAGCAGCCTGTGCTGGATTGTTCGTAGTCAGCACTAGCGTTGGAGGGATTCCAGAAGTTCTACCTCCAGAGATGACTCAATTAGCTAGCCCGGAAGAGGATGGTGAGTAGACGACTCTGAGTTCTTCAACCCTCTAAGTTTTGATCTCTTTCTCACACTCTCTCTTCCTTCTTCCCCTGTCGTTCAGATATCGTCAGAGCCGTAGAAGCTGCTTTGGATCATGTCAGAAACGGCCTTCATGATCTAATCGCTTATCACGAAGTCGTCAAAGACATGTACTCTTGGTCGGACGTGGCGACAAGGTTGGAGATAGTCTATGACAACGCCATGGAAACAGAGATGCCAACTTTTGTCGAGAGACTAGAAAAGTGAGTAGTTTTCCCTTTGCTCTTTGGATTCTTTATATGGTTGATTGATTCCCAAAAGACTGACATCATCCCCCCTCGCTTCTTCTCTTCTTTTCTTTCAAGATACTACAAAGGAGGAGTAATAGCAGGCAAGGTCTTCTGTATCATAGTCGCTGTCGATTTGCTTTTTCTGTACTTTTTGGAATGGTTCCTACCCACCTCTCAGATCGATCTCGTTCCTTCTCTTCAAGACAACAGGGGAGAAGACGACGACGACGAGAGCTCAATCCCCATCTAAATCAATCTTTTATTCCTCATTTCATTTACTTTCATCTCTCTCGTGTTTGGTCTTTCAAATAAGCACAACTCATCTGTATCATTATCTCATTTTTTGAATAACACAAATCAGATTACAAGATGGAAGTCGTGAAGGGAGTTCGTTAAAAGGAAGAGAGAATTGAAAGGCGTATGGTATCCTGATTGTTTTAAGATGAAGAAATCTTCATCGAAGTTGAAGGTATTAATTGATTAAATTTAATGTACTTGAGTTTCTGATTATTGATTGAGAGGACAGGACTATTGTGTCCTTAATTGTTTTCTGATCTGAAAATTTGGATCTTAATTTGGTAGACCATAACTTTCATCTCCACCCACGCTACTAGATCTAGAGATGCTAGATCGATTCGAAACGCTTCTATCTGGATTCCTAGTGCTCCTCACGGGTCTGCTGTACTCGGTAAGGCTATCATTCCCTACATCCAAAGCTTTCGATCTCAATTGATCCTTGTCCGAGATTTGAATTGGACTTTCCGACTGAGGTCTTGAGGGCGAAGGATCCTGGAAAGTCGTCAACTTAGGTCCATCGAAACTCGGAGTTCTAATCATTGAAGATCCAGTACTGAGATTCGTATTCGAATTTTCATTTGAATTAGGTTGAGTAGTTTCATTACTTGAAGAAGTAGATCCAGAGACGACTCTTTGAAAGAAGGCTCCAAGAGCTGAAGAAGATGGAGTAGAGACATGAGCCGGTCTAGTAATGATGTTTGGTCTCAATTGATTTTCAGGTGGAGTTATACCTTGTTCTTCCAATTCTGCTCTGATCCTTTCCCTTTCTGCTTTATCAGTTGCATCTTCGATTTCTTCTGTCGGAGCCAATCTTCTAGCAGCACTTGATGGAGAAGCGACAGCAGACATGGAGGCTCTGTTTCCGCTTCCAGAAGGTACTGTAGCTTGAAGTGAAAAAGGTCTCAGGTTGGGATTCAAGTTTGCATCTGATGAATTGGTAGATGAAGAGCTTCCAGGAATGAGCGATCTCCAATCTATAGAAGCAGTCCTTCTCTTCTGACTTTGACCTTGAGAATTCGATTGAGGTGGTGAAGTAGTGGTTGTAGTAGAATCCGAAACACCAGTGGCTCGGCCTACTAGACTAAGTATACTTCCACTTTGTCTCCTAGCAGCTTTCAAGGCAGCCGAGGACCGGCTTTGATCCTCGGCGATTGGAGTTGGTTGAGTTGGTGAAGTTGGTAAGACTGATGGACGAGTAGCTTGAGCTTTCCTTCTCATCGATCCTACTCCTGCAGCTTTCTTTCCGGAACGATCATCGTCTGCTGCCAACACGGATTCGTAACCTTCCTTTGCTACGATTCGATCGATGATCTTTGAAATGTAAAGCGTAAGAGCCTTGTTTGCATCTCTGAGTTCGAAGACTTCTTTTTGAAGGACTGTGATTGAGAAGAGATCGATGTTTGATTTGAATCAGAACAGTGATGAGTAAAGCTAATCTCGAGCTATCAGGAATTCAAGTCTTTCAGTCAAGGTACTCACCTGAAACGTCTGAACTGACTTCCCCGTTTCTCTCCCTCTTCCTTTCCAATCTTTTCCTTTCCTCCTCTTTCCTCTTTTCCAATGCATCTTTATCTTCATCGTTCTCTTCCAATTCTGAAGCCAGATCAGTTGGGACATCCAACAAATGTTGAGAAGATCTATTCGATTTCTTTCTAGAATTCCTCTTTGATTTCTCTTTCTCTGAATCCATTGCTCTCGGAGTGTCTGGAACGTCATCTACGTCATCTTGATTCTTGACGACAGCAGCATCTTGATCTTCTTCTTCATCTTCGCTTTCTTCATCTTCGTTCCCAAAGACACCTTTGACGACTCCTTCTCTACCACCAACTCCTTTCCATCCAGATAAAACTGCACTCTCGGCCAATAAAGCACCTGAAAAAGTCTTCTCTTGTAAGATGTCTCTATACGTCTCATTTTCATCTCTTAATTCATCTCGATTTGATTTGACTTCTTTCAATTCGGATTGGAGTTGATGTAAAGTTGAAGATAGAGTGGAATGAGATTTATGAAGATGAGCCAATTCAGATTGTAAAGTCAAGAATTCAGGAGAAGTGGTATTTGAAGAAGTAGAAGGAGGTATTCCGTTCGAGGAAGCAGAGTTTTTACTTCCATCTTGATCTAAACCAGAAGAAGTAGTGGTGGTGGACTCGTCTAGTCTATCCCTCAACTTCATCATTTCTCTTTCCGTATCAGCTTTCTCTTTTCTCAACTTCTCTACCGAAGCATTATGACTCTGTTTCAATTTCTCCATCATTTCTTCTAAACCTTCATAGTATTCCCTCTCTTTTTCTGCAGAGACGTTTCCTTCTTGATATTGTTTCTCTGCTAGAGCTTTCTGAGATTCGGCTTCTTTCAATTGATTCCTCAAACTTTCATTTTGGGAAGTAAAATAGAAAAGTTCCTGTTCTAAGGAATTGGTTTCGGTCGAAGCTTGAGTAATCCGTTCTTCTCTTTCGTTTAAGGAATGCTGTAGAAGTAGAGAATGGTTTTCCAGTTCTGTCAATTTGGTCGAGAGATTCTGGTTGAGCTGTTGGGATTCTTCTAGGGATAGAGTAGTGTTCTCGAGGGAGGAATCGAGCTGTAAGGAGAAGACAAAGAAAGATAAGGAAAGAGATTAGAGGTGGAAGAGATTAGACTGAGGTGATAGTGGGAATCGACTTCCTTCATTCACTCGCCGACCCAAAGATGGATATATGCGCTGGTTTTGAAGTCAAAGATTAAGCTTGATCTCGATAAAGTACTTTCAGGCAACAATTTGGAATGATAGGCACGAGTTGGAGTTGTTGACTTCGACGAGCAGATTGGCTGACTCCAACTCTCATGCGCTCGATCTTATCAAACCTTCCACCAGAACGAGAAGTAATTTAATTGAACATACACTTTTCATTTCACTTGCACTCTCGGTAGACGCATCAGGACGTTGGCTCGGACTCACCTGGTCTATCTGATCTTTGGCATCAGTCAAGGCCTTTACCAATTCCTCCTTATCGCAATCCCTAAGAGCGTTCTTGAGGCGTTCCCTGGCATCCAGGTCAGTCGTGAGGATCTGACTTCCATCTGAAAGGTTTGATCTCTGAGATTCAGAGAGAGCAGATGGCTGATTGGTGGTAGGAGTGGTGGTGAGATTAGAAGATGTCGAGGTTGCAGCTGAAGCAGCTTCGGTTTCTGGATGTAGCGATGAATGTTTTGTTGCTGGAGATGAAGTTCTAGAAGATGGATTGCTGATGTCGTTATTATTGAGATTGCTGTTGTTAGCAGCAGGTCTCCTTCTACCTGGAGGTGCTGGTCGAGATCGAGCTACGACTGAACTTTCCATTGCGATGAGGCTGACTGACTCGATTTACTGTGCGAGGATTGAAGGAGCTTGAGCTTGTTCTGCTGGGATTGGAATTGAAGTTTCTTGATTGAATGGGTAGCAAAGGTGGGAAGAAGGGAGAAGTACAATCTCAATTTCTCAAGAGAGCGAAAGAAGTTCCATCCCTTTCTCCATCAACCATCTCCATCTCAAATTACTGTCCTCCAATTAAGCATCAAAAGCACTCAAGTGATCCAGTGGCTTACATCTCGCAGAGACAGTTCTGCAGCTCCTTTCATTCAATCAGAAATCTCTAGTATCCACCTGCAATCTTACCTCGAATCACAATCACCTTCATCATGGATCGACTATCTTCAGAACTTCTCTTGACAATCTTCAAGTGCCTGGACTCTAGGGAGATGGTCAATGTCATGAGAGTACGAAAGGAATGGTTAGAGATTATCGATGAGCATAAGGCTTTGTGGAGGAGACTTGTTCTGCCAAAACCAAAGCCAAAAGGTGGATGGGATCTGGGAGGATGGGCCCCTTCAATTGTCGAGATGTTCGATAGAAAAAGTAATAGCAGTCTCAAAGAAGTCTCGATGCAAACGCAACTCAAGTCGGACGAGGCAAAATCCATGGTTAGAGTTCTAGAAAAGTCCAAGCAAAATCTACGAAGTCTTCGCATCAAGGAGGACAATTATATCATGAGAATCAATCTTATGGAGCTCTCTTGGGCACTCCCAAAGCTGGTAGAATGCCGGATCGTGGGGGCTTATGGTGACGAAGACAAAGTTCATGTGGTTCCAAAGAATTTGGAACAAATCGAAGCAGAAGATCAGAGCCGTATCCTTAGGATTCTATGGTGCCCCTATCCTCGACTTCTACAAGAATCTTTTCCTGAACTTTTGGCTAATCTGGTATCACTAGGTTTAGAAAGCTCGCTGACCTCTGAGCGCTTACGAAACCTAATAGAACCAAGTTCAAAGACTCTGAAACATCTTCGATGTCGCATCAAAGTTGACTACGATGATCATCTTCTTTCCCCAGTCGAGTTTCCCAATCTTGAGGCAATGGAGATAAGGTATAACGAGGTAGAAGATTCGGAATTTCCTCCCTGGATTAGAGTCGGACCTTCTCTGTCAACTCTCATCTGCAATCATGAACTTTACTCTTCTCTTCCATCAGTATTGACTCTCTCGATAGACCAACTTAAGTTTATCAACCAACTCGAGGACAAGTGTCCTGATCTAGTCGAACTGAGGGTGGAAGCACAACGCCCTGTAAGGCGTCTAATTCCCAAAAATGTTCATGAAATGTTATGGATGCTGGAGCAGAGAAAGAGAAACGCAGAGGCTGGAATGGAAATCGAAGGTGTCAAGATGGTTCAACTCAAGAGGCTTTTGATCGATTTCTCGGAATGGGATCAATTGGATGTTGTTATCAAATTGAAGGAACTGGTAGAGGAAGTTGCAGATCTATCGACAGCTCTTACTATCGAGGTAGAAGTAGAGGTTTGAGATCAAGTCGTTTTTCGCTCTGGTCATCCACATGAAGTAAGTCTCTCTTCTCTTTCTTCTTTTGGAACAGGCCTTTTTTTTGTTATTTTTTGTGGCTTTCTCATTCTGTGGGATCATTGGGCCACTTTCAATCCGAACATCTCTGCAATTGCAGTGTCAGACAGAGAACGAAAGAAATTGACTTATCTGCTCCTTCTCTTCTTTCTGCTCTCTCTCTTACTCCTTCTTCTCCATCTAGACTACCTCCTACTTACCTCAGTCTCGTCTCTGGCAAGCCTGGTGAGCTAAGAGAAATTGGGCAAGTAGAAGCTTTACATCGAGAAGTAGGAATTTTTGATACAATCTGAAGTGGGGGTAAAAGTCAGAAGAGTTGAAAAAGTGATGTTGGAATGTTTAATCAGGTCAAAAACATAAACAAGTGTCGCCAGATCCTTTCTTCGTTTGTGAGATGGCCTGACAGGCGTGAACGAGAAGTTCTCGTTTCCAGACTCGGATCGAGAGTGAGATCGTGAGATCTATGTCCAGCTTCTTTTCCAGTTCTTCGGAGACATAATATGATACAACATTGAATAGTGTTACAGAAATACACGCAGTCCCTTTACTTCCTACATCGCGACCCAAAGACCTTGCTTTCGATGCCCTCATTCTCATTCACTTTCGTCCTTGGGAATCGGTCTGATCAATCTTCCATTCTTGTCTTCGTATCTTTTCAAAAGATACTGATTTGAGGTTGCTACCCATTTACTTGGTCCTAAAGCACGATCGCACCGGTGGAAGAGACAGTGACCTTGATGCTGGAAAGCGAAAGAGAGAGAAGGGGAGAGCGGAAGCAGGAGAGAAATTAGCAATCTTATCTCAAATTTGATCCAAGCTTGATTTCTTCGAATAAAAGCGCTTCTCGTAGACTAAAGTGAGAAGGTGAGTTGGATCTACTTACCATAGGCGAAGCTTGACTAGTCGTAAACAAAGACATTAAGATCAAGATGATCAAAGACGTGTTGAAGTGATTTGACATCCAGGTTTCAGATTCCCACAGTACTTCGATCACTGCTCAATCAAATTGATCAAAGTTGTTGGTGGAGCTTGGCAGCGCTGCTTAAGTTGTTGAAAAGGGTCGAGAGTCTGAAGAATTGAGCAGGAGGCCTTAGAAATAAAGTGTCGAGGCCTGACAAGGCGAGAATTTGAAGAGGCTTGTTCTGAAAGAGTGTCCCAATACCAGATGAGTGCTTTGAAGTTGACCAAGGAGATACTAAAGAGCGGAGCGTCGAGCTCGCGGCTTGCAGAAAGCGAAAAGGAGAGTGTGCTGGAGTTGACGTACCAGACGAGCTGCGACGGGACAAATCTCTTCGTGAAATTCTCAGGTGAGAACTTGAGAGATCCTTTGAGTTCCTACTTTGTTGTTTTTTGAAGAAAGAAGGAAAGAAGAACCAAGAAGTGCATTGCCTTTTATGCTGTTCGAGTAAGATACTGAGTAACATTGGCGTTGATTCAGCCCTCCTGCGACCGCCAGATTCTCTCAGGCTCAGGGCTATCCTCCAAGAAGTCCGTCTACTTACAGAGTGATTTTATGGATAAGATAATACGATCGAGAAAGAAAGTTGACGTCGTGATGGAAAAAAGGGAGATGAGCGCGCGAACAGAGCTTGGATTTTCTCAACACTTCCACACGCTGAGCTCAGCTTTCGATCCAATCTTTTCAGAAATCTTGATATATTCAGAGTAGAAGAGAAGATATCTCTACAGTTGACTGAGAAAGTATTATACATCGTCTTCACTCCAAAACAGGAATGACAGTCCAACCATCGCCTCCCATTCCCTTTCCATAGCCCATATAACTCTGATCGCTCATATCTTCCGATCTCTCAAGTCTAGAACTTTCTCCTTGAAGCGGTTTGAAGAGTCCTTCAGGTCCAAACTTCTTCTTCAAATCTCCTTTCTTCTTCTTCCCAGTTGGTTTTGAAGTTGTTTCTTCGACATCAGCCTCCTCGACTTGAGTTCTCTTCGAAGCGATAGGTCCAATGAGATCTGTCCAACAAACTTCACATAATCCTTCAGAATGAGCAGAGAAACCAATAACACCAGATTTCTTTCTTCTTTTCTGCTCTACTTCCCCTTGTATTTGATCTTGATTTTGATGCATCTCTTCATCGTCATCATCAGATTCATTTCTCTCTTGTTGAGATCCAATCCTTTCAGAGTTTCCATTCGTTTCTTTCTCTTCATCTCCGCCTTCTTTGGATTCCATTGCCAACTTCAAAGCTTGTTCGGATCTGAATCTCTCTCCACCGATGACCATCATCTTCGAGCTTCGTGTGTCACAAAGGGTACAAAGGTTGACGCTAGTAGAGTCGACGTTTCCAGTTGGTCTCGAATAAAGAGTGATAGGTCTTACTACCGAAGCTCCCGAGAGATGAGTGGCACGTATTGGAGGAAGTGATTTAAGATAATCGTTGTTGGAGGGCAGATTTGCTGGAGGATAGTAGGAAGACACTTGATCGATCTTTTGATGAGGTAGACTGAGGAAAAAGAATTGGAAAAGGGTAGAGATGAAATTGAAGACTCAGTAATCATAGCAGACAAAGGAAAAATACTAGGAGCGACCGAAAATATGAGAGAAAGACTTACCGAATGCTCGAAATGACCCAATAATGCTCGCAGTCTCCTTGATGAATCATCCAATAAGGTTCGTTGATCCTGAAACCTGGAGCAGGTAAAGTTTCGAAGCTTGTCGAGGAAAGTGGCTCTGAAGAAGTGATAGAAGTAGAGCTCGCTCCTTTGTTCGTCGCTTTCGATGCTGAAGAAGTCAAATGTTCATGAATCAATCTGTCGAGGTGCGTTGAAGAAACACAGAGAGAGAGAAAAAGAAAAAGGAAAAATCAGCTTCGGAAGACAGATCCTGAAACTCATCTTTGATTGCTTCGCCAGAGTTCAAAGAGAGACATGAACAGAAAGACTTACTTGGCGTAGTTCAACTGTTGATCTTGATCTTCTTCATCTCCCAATCCATCAGGTCCATCTCCATACAGTCTACCTTCGACCATAAAGCAACAACCAGTTTTCCTCTTCTTTCCAGAATATCTAGCATTCATATTCATTGGAAACCTTTCTAGATTCTGAAGTCTTCTCTTCAAAGCCATTATAGATTCTTCTTCGTCTGAAGATGAAGAATCATCGTCGTCGTCATCGTCTTCTTCTTCTTCTTCATCATCCATTCCCAACCCTATTTCATTCTCCTTCCCTCTTGAATCCTCAGTTCCATTCGTAACTATATCTAAATCCGAATCTCTTTCCTCTATTCCATTTCGAAATCTCAATCTCTTCTCTTTCTCCTTCTCTTCTTTCAACTTTTGCAATTTCAATCTCTTTTCGATTTTTCTTTTCCTCTTCAATTTCTTCTCTTCTTTTTGTTGTTTAATTTCTTTCTCCTTCAATTTCTCTTCCAACTTGATTCTCCAACCTATTCTCTCAGGAATAGTTTCAGAAGTACAAACCAAAGATTTCAACAAATCTCCAAAATTGACATTTGATGGAGTTTCAATGGTTTGAGAATGATAAATTGGGCCATATAAATAAGGATGAGTTGGTGGTGGATCTTTACTATCATCGTTGATATTTTCATCTTCATGATCATCATCATCATCATCATCTCCATCTTCATCTTTTCTGGATTTATCCTTACCCTTCTCATCTAGGTATTCAATATTGAAATCGACTTTGTTCGATTTGATTGACTTTTTCTCATTTTCAGCATTCAATTTCTTGTCCATGTGGGATTTTCTATTCCTATCTTCTAGTGATAACCAGACTCTGTTTGCTTGTTCTTGTTTTTCTAGAGAATTTCTCGTTAGTCTAACTGCTGTACGGGAATAGATCTCGATGGTAAGGATAGGCTTGTTTTCTGAAGGTTTGGTAGCTTCGGTTAGAATTTGAGAAGTTGAAGCTAAATTTGATGGATCGGGAATTGCGTTTGAAGCTCGAGGACTCGAAGAAGGTCGAAGGGAAGTTTCTGGAAGTAGTGAGATGGAATCTGAGGATGGAGCATAAGGCCATCTCGCTTTGATCTCCCACAATGGAGTCTGTGAATAAGAACAGAGTAGAGAAGAGGAAAGATTCAGGGAACGAGAAAGAAAGAAATGAATGAGTAGATTTCCGCTATGTTTCGAGAAAATCAATGTGGGCTTTGAGATCGAGATCCCTTGCACTTACAGGTCTAGCTAAAGTCGACGTCATCTTGGTAGAGACTGTATGATAATATCTCTTCATTGCATCCGGATGAAGATGAAAACTAGGATAAGAAATAGAGTGAAGAGAAGAGAAAGCAAGATCAGATCTAGAGCTCAGTTAGTCAATATAGAAGAATTCTCTCTCTTCTCAGGATTACAGATCTACAATCGACAATCTAAGTTGACTGTACAGATGCCTTGATTCTAATGAAACATGTAGCTTACTCCCCATCCTCTCTTTGAGGCTTGCACTTGCTCCAATCGGTTGCCTCTATTTTTTCCAAATCTCTTGTCTCTGGCACTCACCGAAAAGCGTCTGGAATGGAATCCTCTGCGGATTTCATCCTGTCTAACTTTTGTTTCTTTGAATCGATAGGTAGAGATGTAGAGGAGCCATCCTGATCCTTTTGGTTCTCTTTGGCTACTTGATGTTCATCCAATTGTCTCTTCTTTCCCTTATCTACCTTCTTTCCGTTCTCATTCTCATCTGCGACTACAGATTGTCCATCCTCACCTTCTACTTGATCTTTATCTTTATCTCTATCCTTATCCTCCTCGTCAGCTTGAGCAGCTCTAGTATCGAATACTTTGACTCTAGTTCTCTCTCCACTCTTACACCAGAAATTGGCTCTATTTCTAAGATGAAAAGTGAGATCTACATCTTCCAACAATTGTGAATCCAGATCTCTAACTTGTTTGACTGCGCATCTCTTTAATAGATTGGATCTTGAGGATGAAGATTTAGGATAGTTTGGATTGAGAGTCAAGGATTGAGAAGAAGAAGAAGGTAGACTGAGAGTTTGTGGATTGAAATCGGTTGGAATGTGAATGTGGTCAGAAGATTTCTTTAATGTCAATTCAGTTGTTGCTTGTCCAATCGACGCCGTCTCTTTCCAGTCTCTGGAATTGAAGTTGAGATGAGACATAGGTGTGGTGCTGTGGTTCGAGAGAGAAGAAGTCCACTCGCGCTTCATCCTCTTCAAATCCGATCATCTTGGACTTTTATCCAGTCCACGAACACCTAATTCTGTTGAAATGCTATTCGACAAAGATACAGACTTAGATTATCATCTCAATTTCTCTATCAACTGGAAACCACCGCATGTTTGGGTGCGACCTTTTCTCTACCTCCTTCCAAAAGACTCTTCAAAACCGGATCTTTCTCTTCTTTCCCTCCACTCAACATTTTCAAAGCTTCTCCCAAGACTTCCGAGCTACCCAATCCAATTCTATTCTCATCTCCAATGATTCCATCGCCTCTAGTCGGTCCTTTATTGATCAAAAGAATCTCTTTTCCCTTTTCAATCCCACTTTTAACCAATCTGAAAGCCGAATAAGTAGCTAAAGAAGTTCCTACCAATAAGAAATTGTTGGATTCTTCAATCAATTGAAAACTTCTATCTCTAAGAGAATTGGGAACTGATTCACCAAAGAATATGACTGAAGGTTTCAAGATTCCATCACATTTTGGACAATTTGGATAATTGAAAGTTGAATAATCAGTAGAGGATCCTAAATCTACATCTCCATCTGGATTCCTCTTTGGTTCTTTACCAGTTCTTGACATTTCTGAGGCTAAGTCTTCCCAAGGTGGATTCAACCTTGTCAATTCATCTTGGAAAACATTTCTCAATCCTCTGAAACCACAACCATGAGGGTAAGCTTCTCCAGTAGGTGTATTATAAGGAACTGGTTTAGCAGGTAACCTACTTCCTGGATCTAGACTTGCAATTGAAGAAGTGTTCATCTTTGAAAATAGAGAGGGAGAATGTGGATCATTTGAATGACGAGGTCTGGAAGATGGAGAAGAAACGCAAACTACGTTGGATAGAGTTCCGTGGAGTTCTAGGATTGTGGAGGCTGCTAAGGATGGAGAAGGAGTCGCTGAATGATGGAGATTGTCTACATTTTGAGTAATGTAATTAGGTACGTAACCTAATCTTTGGGCTGCTGCGATTGAATAATGCGTCTTGTTAGGTTTCGCTATTCGCACTGGCGGGAATCCTAGGTAGGATCGAGACCAGTACCGCTGTCTGAGAAAGAAAAGATGAAGTGCCATAGAGAGAGAGGGAACAACAGAGTGAAGATGATGATGAGGAAGTGGTTTCGATTTTCGAGACTTGGAGATCTGAAGATTTGGCTCTCTTTCTCACCTCGCAGCGTGACCCTTTTCACTTCGATCTGTGAATTCATGATAGAAGATCGGTCGATAGGTCTTATGGACAGCTGTCAAAGGTGAGATTCGAACGTAGGAAGTATAAAAGTGGTCAGCGTCTCTAGAGAATAAAGCACAAAAGATAGATCCTTCTTCTGAACTCACTCGAACTCACTGTAGTGACCTCCTTCTCCTCTATACGCAGAGATTCCACTATCAACCGACACTCCGGCTCCTTTGAACACATAGAGAATGGGTAAGAAAGAAGGATGACAGAGCGTTAGAAAGCAATTTTCTGCAGAGATTCTTCCGATCTCGATACCATTCATCAAGGCTTTTCCATGGAGTTCTCTTGAAGATTCGATGCAGATCCATCTCCGTGAAGTTCTCATCAAGAGATAGACCCAGTCTTGAGGATTGATGTGACAGAATATCGATCAACCTCTTTGTCCTACCCTGTTGCCTATCTCTTCTCTCTTCTCTCTCATGATGCTCTTTTCCTTACTACTCACCAGTCATGATCAAGTTCTTTCCATTTCCATCCTGCAAGAATTTGGCTACCCTCTCTGCCGCTTCCTTTACAGCCCAATCTCTGATTTTGTGAGAAGAAGTCTCTGGCACGCTTGGGATGGAAATCCTCATTCGCTTTGTAGAGATCGCGCTTGACTTGAATTTGAGATCTTTTCTTCTGGAATGTGGTTATTGCCTTGGATTTCTGTCGAAGCCTTGAAGATTGATTTGAGGCGGCTGTCTAGAAGATTGTGAGTTGTCGAATGAGAATGACAAAGCAAAAGCGACACTCGACTAGAACAACACAAAGTCAAAAGTGGAGTATTACTTCTGTCCATCAACACCACACCATCAAACTCACTTGAAATGCCAAAAGATCCACACGACTTGAAAGCAGGAGACACTGTCTCATGGTCATGGGGTGATAGTCATCCTAAAGGAAAAGTGGAAGAGGTAGTAGATGGAGACGCATCCGCAAAGACAAAGAGAGGCAACGAAATCTCAATCGATGGCGACGCTTCAAATCCAGCAGTAAAGATTAAGACTGGAAATGATAATCAGGCTGTAAAGAAAGTGAGTTTTCGGTCGATGACTCCGAGCTGCCTTTTCGCTGTGATAGTATAGAGCAGACCCTTGTAAGGACTGACTCACTTTGCTTTCTGTACCTTCGTTTGCTCTCACTCTCTCTGTTCAACCTGACTTTCTCGATTACATAGGCTAGTCAAATCGATGGCGTCTCGACTGGAAGTTCCTCGAAGAAGAAAGGAAAAAATGATTCGGATGACAAGAAGAAGGAGAAATCTGAAAAAGAAGACTCTTCAACCGGGACCAAACGTACAGCTTCGGAGAAAGATAAAGAAGACGAAAAAGAAAGACGAGGAGAAGATGGAGAGGGAGATGAGAAAGAGAAGAAGAAAGATGGTAAAGAACCAAAGGCTAAGAAATCAAAGACTGAAGCTGAGGACAAGAAACAATCCGCAAAGGGTAAAGGTAAAGGTACTACTTCCAAAAAGAATGAAAAGAAAGAAGAGAAAAAGAAAGAAGAACCAACTAGGACTATGCCTTCTAGGAAATCCAAAGGAGCTTCTTCTTCCTCTTAGATTCAGTGTCGTTAGTAGTGTTGCAATCTGTTCGATGTCCGGTTTCGATTGAGAAGGTTATTTGTCTAGTCTCTAAATTATGTATGCAAACTCTGTTGTACATAGTAGTCTCTCTGTAAGAAAATGAAAACTTATTTTCGACTCGCGGAGAAGAGAATGCTTGCAACACTTCAGATTAAAGTCTACAAAGTCTTGTTGACAACCACACATATCGAAAAATCTCTCGCCCCAAAGAATTAGCTTGAAGATGTGATTTCGTTCTTCTCTTTGATTGGCTTTCGATACCTCAATCTTCATCTTCTCCGATGTGACCCTCCCTTTCGTCGAATGGCTCTGAAGATTGCCACATCTCAAGGTAAGCCCTCTGCTTCCCGATTCTCATTCAGAATCCCAAACTTCTCAGTAACCGGAAGTCAAGAAACTGAAAGTTAGATAACTGAGAGGAAAGAGGGAAGTAAGAGAAAGAAAAAGAGGGCGGAAGGCAGGTCAATTCCTTTCATATTTTTGTGGCAGCGTGTTGCAAAGTCCTTTGACACAAAAGCCCTCAATTTCTCCACCAGAAGTAGAAAGGTGAAGGAAGTGAAGTCTTCTGAACACCGATAAAAAGGTGAAAGAAGAATAGAAGAGACTTACTTTGCGTTTTTATCCAGAGCGAAACGACTCTCGTTCAAATCTCTAACTCGATAGGAAGAGCTGTCGATAGATCAGAAACCTGCTCTACCAGTTTCCTCATTTCGACAATCTCCTTGCTCATACATTCCGAGAGGTCGATCATAAGCCTCTTGAGATGAACCATCTTGATTCCTTCAATTTCCATTCCAGCTTCTACCTTCCTCTTTCTTTGCTTCAGCATGGATAACAATGCTCTGAGGTCGTTCGTACACAGATAATCATGAGAATCAACTCTGAGCTCAACCAGCTCCGGGCAATTATCCGCCAGTCTCTCGATAGATTCAGGATGGTCTATCCAAAGAGTCGAAACCGAAGGACAAGAAGGATAGAAGTGACCATGGCGGATGAGAGTTGATAGAGAAGGACCGACCCTAATCC
The DNA here is from genome assembly GCA_001599655.1 of Golubevia pallescens. Lineage (NCBI taxonomy): Eukaryota > Fungi > Basidiomycota > Exobasidiomycetes > Golubeviales > Golubeviaceae > Golubevia > Golubevia pallescens. The sequence continues at coordinate 97,807 of BCHO01000009.1, forward strand.
AAGAAGGAAAAATTGATGAGGCTAATGAGGAATCCTGCGTCTTCATCTCCAGTATCTCGAGTTTGGGTAAATCGATTGGTGAAAGGAGGGAATCTTCCGGACGTGGTCTTGATGTGTAGATTATGAGATGTCTTAGAGTCTGAGAAGGAGACTCTAGAATCTTCCTCCAAGATGCAGGGGATAAATAGGTTCCCAAGCCTAAGGAAACTAGATTCGAAAAGAGGTGAGAGAATGACTTGCGTAGATTGTCGAAATCAGGGCACCACAAGATCCTGAGCTGATCTCCTGCTTCAGCTCCTTTTGAATCACTGTGAACTAGATGAACTTGGCATTGTGCGAAAGTGGGTGCGATTTGACATTCTTTCAAATTTAAAAGCTTCAAAGAGAGCTCGGCAAGATCTCCTCTCCTGAAATAGTCGTGCTCCTTGATGCGAAGAATCCGAAGAGTTTTTTTGGATTTTGCTAGAACTCTAACAATAGATTTCGCCTCTTGGAAGTCGAGTCTTGTTTCCATCGAGACTTCTTCAAGACTGCTGTCACTTTTCCTATCGAATGGCTCTACGATTGGCAGTAAAGAGAGATCCCATCCACCTTTTGGCTTTGGTTTTGGCAGAACAAGTCTCCTCCACAAAGCCTTATTCTCATCGATGATCTCTAACCATTCCTTTCGTACTCTCATAATGTTGACCATTTCTTTGGAGTTCAGGCATTTGAAGATTGGCAGCAGAAGTTCTGAAGATAGTTGATCCATTGTCGATTTGACGATTGAGTGGTTCGAGAGGAGAACGAGATTGAAGAGCTTTTGGAAAGAGATGCAAGCTTGTCTCTGTGGGATTGGTGCAATTGACTACTTGATCTTGATGAACAGTTCGATTCGAGCTCTTGTGAGTTCGAGTTGAGAGTGAAAAGATGACGCTACTTTCTACCCAATCTGGATCTTGGCCGTTCGTGTGAATTACAGACATGGTGTTCCAAATGCAAGAAGCAGACATTGGAGACGCAGTAGAGAGAGGGCAATTCAGAAAGCACAAAGTTACTTTCAAAACAGAGTCGAAAAAGAATTGAAAGACCTTTTCGAGACTTACAAGCTTCACTATCCCTTGGATAAAGACCTTTCTATCGAATGTTATTGGGACAGAAAGGACGGAAGTGAGCAAATAAACCTCGTCGAATAAGTGTCTTGTTCTACGATTTACAAAGCTGACTTCTCTCTCCCTTCTGATCTTATCTTCACAGCCTCACCTCCAGCCAAAGCACAAGAACACGCTGAAAGAGAAGCGGTCAAGAGAAACAGAGCTGGAAAAGCAGAAGATCTCTTACAAGAATTGAGAGATTTTGCAAGCGATCACGATAGACATTTACCGAATCGGTTGGGTCTGATCAAGAAATTCGCTTCGAAAGCTGACTCTTTGTTTGGGAATGCATTATCTTATGGCCCTCAATCTTGGTCGAGCGCTTTCAGCTCTGGATCTAGCTCCAACTTTGTAGAGAAGGGCTTGGCTGGTATGAAGTTCGCGACTACAGATTTCAAAATCAGGTGAGAAGGACGTTTCAACATCTCTTTTTTCATTTCTAAAACAGAGCACTGATTCTCTGTTTTTCCCCTTTTCAAACATCTTCGACAGACATATTCTATGCTTAGACGAAGCGGATCTTTCAATCGCAAGAAGAGCGGATTACCTTAGAGTTCAAAACAAGAACCACAGCTTGAACTGTTTCATTTCTTCAGATTCCGATTTACTTTTTCTCTCTGAACCGGAGGACCTCTTTGTTCGCTCTTTGAAAGGCATGAGCTCTTATCAAGCTCTGGACAGAAAGAAGCTGGACTCTTTGGAAGGTTGGGTCAACACGGAGAAGCAAAGAGTCTTGGGTTTGGTAGTGGGACATGACGTGAGTTGTCGAGAAGTTATTTCTCTAATTGACATTCAAAGAGACTTGTGTCTATCTCTGGTGATAGGGATCTGATCGTTCTCTTTTCACCTCGTCTCATCTTCTTGTCGACTTAGTACACTGGTAGAGGTCTATTGAATATTGGTCTTAAGACAGCAATCCCTCTATTGAAGTCTCTTCCAGCTCAAGCCAGAACTCCAAGACAAGTTCAACACAACGACCCATTCCCAACTCCAGGCGAAAGGAGAATGAAGGATTCAGCCATCTTCAACCAACTTCTGAAAGCTATCTCGAACGATGATGATCTCTCGGGAAGAGTTGAATGGCAAGATAGAAGAAGTCTGGATAGGATCAGAGAGGGAATCAGAATTTGGAGTAAAAGAGCTCATTGAAGAAAGCTAGAAGTGGTTTGGACGGAAGGCAATCGGATTGGCGGTATCGTTGTTTCGTAACTACTGAAATCTATTGTTTTCTTTGATTTTGACACATGCTTCTTACTTTATCATTGAGCTAATGAAAAGACGCCAGGGAAATCTTTCACTTGAAAGCACAAAGCTATTCTAACTCATCTCGATAGCACTAGTACAAGAGCAAAGCATGGAACAGAAACGAATGAGACGAAGCTTTGGAATAGGCTGGCAACACAAAAGCAAAAAGAAAGGAAATGAGACAAGGGCATCTCTAAAGTCTACCTCCCCAACTCTTCCAACGTCATCTCCTCATCATCAGAACCATCATGATTACTCCAACCTTTCGATTCTTCCTCCATTTCTCTCATCTCCATAGATTTCCTAGCAGTCTTTACCAGAAGCGAACTTCTCCTTCCTTTGACGACTCTTCGTCTTGGAGGTAATTGACCTTGACCAGAAGGTTGAATTGGAGTAGATTGAATCGGATGAGAAGAATTGCTTCTTGAACCTCTTCTCATATCAGGTTCCAACAGCGAAGGAGAAGAATTTGAAGAAGGAGGATGAGGAGAAGTTCGAACTCGAACCTCAGATTCCTCTAAAGCGATTTGATTCACTTCGATTCCAGGTCCAACAGTTCTAGAAAACTCTCTTGCTTTCCCTTTATCAACTTCTTCTTGAACTTGATTGAAAGATTTGTTCAATTTCCTACTGTTTTGTTCTTTTCCAATCTTACTTCTACTCAACAATCTAGCTCTAGGATCCTGTCTTCGAACACTAATTCTATGAACATCCTCATTTCTAAAACTTTTAAACAATCCCAATTCTTTCTTTAATTGTTGATATTGATCTTCCAATTCATCTTTCTCAACTGCCATTCTAAGCAGAGCTTGTCTAGCTTCGTCTCTTTCAGAATGGATACGATTCAAATAGGAGACTCTTTCTGAATTCAAATGAGCATTGTTTGAGGTATAATTGATAGATTTGTTCATTTGATTTTCGTTTGTTTTGGGAGAGACTAATTGGAGATTTAGAGATGTTAAATGTTGAACGTCTGATTCTGCTAGAGCTGATCTTGAAAGTAAGATTTGAGCTTCTTTGTAAAGCGAATGGTAGGATGATTCCCAATCATTAGAGTCTTGAAGTATTGAAGTCAATCTAAGAGAAAACAAGAAAGAAGTTGCCATCATCAGCCTTGGTTCGGCTCGAAGTTTGAAAGGCGATCATTGAAATTGATCGTTCAGGCACTCACCTGTCCTTCTCCTCTCTCTCAGCATCTTCCCTAGTCAAAGCATTTCCATAATCAACTTCCAACTCTCTCACTCTACTTTCGATCCCTTTGTTCCTTTCTTCCAACCTCTGTTTTTCCTCAGCGACTTCTCTCATCAAAGCCTTGTCTCTATCTCTTTCATCAACAGCTTCATTCCTCTGCTTGATAGCTTCAAGCCTTTCCTTTCTAGAATTCTCGAATTGGATCTCTAAAGACTTCATTTTCTGCTCTTTTGATTCGATCTCTTTCATTTTGGATTCGGTTTCCGATTTGAAAGATTCGAAATCTTCTTGAATGGAGGTGAATTCTTGGACTTTGGAAAGGTAAAGTTCCTGAAGAGCTTTTAAAGATGAGAGATAGCTTTCGCAAGTCTTTGTTGAGAATGATAGATCTGAAGAAATGATTTCTGAGATGAGGTTGTCGAAATTCGACAAGACTTTGAGTTCTTCAACATCTTCTTCTAGAGAAGGGACCAAAAACTCGTTAGAGTTCTGCAAAAGCTCATCAATTTGCACTTCCGATCTTGACAATTGAGTGGATTTCAAGTTCAGATCGCTTTGAAGTTCAGAGATGAATTCATTCTGAATCTCAAGTTGCTCTTGATGGAGTTGTACTTGTTCTCCCAGATGGTGATTCTCTTGGTCCAAGGTTTCTACTTGAGATCTCAGAGTTCTTTCTCTGATTTGAGAGAGTTGTAGTAGAAGGTACTGATCCTTCGATTCCAAATTGACTTCATCTTGGTCTTCAAAAGATCTAGATGCCACTTTGGACAAGATTTCGACATTCTTCTCGAGTGAACGATTGTCTTCTTCCAAATTCTTGATCTCCTGCTTCAAATCTTCCACCACCACTGATACTTCCTTTGAGGACTCGAGTCTTTCATTGATTGCTTTCAGTTGATTTTGAAGTTGCAGTTTCTCTTCTCCAGAGATCAAGATCTTTTGATTGAGGACTTGATTTTCGGCTTCGAGATGTTCCTTGGAATTGTTGACCTCTTGAATATCCCGTTTCGTCTTCTCGACCTCCTCTTTAACCTCTTGTTTTTCAACATTGGTCTTTTCCATCTCTCTCGCTTTCTCTTCATTTCTCTTCTCCAACTTAATGACTTTATCTTTCAACTCTCCATTCTTTTTCCTTTCCGATTCCAACTCTTTCTTTGCAGCATCTTCAAATCTCTCTGATTCCGACAACCTTGATCTTGTAATATCCAATTCTCCATTGAGGTTCGCCAAAGATGCCTTTTCTTTCTCGTGCATCTTTTGTAGAGTTTCCAATTTCGATTCGATAGAGGCAGCAGTGATTGCAGAGCGGCTCTTTTCCTTGAGACTGGAAATCATCTTCTCTGATTTCTCTAACTGGGATTGAAGCTTCGATTCTCTTTGATTTGCTAGACCTAGAGAAGGTTGACAAGGGAATGGAAGGGTCAGAGCTTCGTCTGTCGAAATGAAGAGATGAGCAAGATGGCCCTCTCGGAAAGAAACTCACGTAGCTCAGTTTCTCTTTCTGTCCTAAGATTGGCCTCCGTGACTTTCTCTCTGTTGAGATCTTCAATTCTCAATTCAGCCTTCTTCAACCTCTCTTCAAGACGTAGGCGATCTTTGTTTGCACCAGGAGCTGGAGGTTGATTGGCATTGGAAGCAGAGCCATTCTTGGTGACCAAGAGACGACGAGTGTCTGTGAGATTAGTAGTGATCGAGGATCCAGTTGAAAGAGAGCATTTGCGGGAGGCGAGGAGAATGTTTGAGGTTAGCAAGTGGATGGATGAGTGGAGATCGAGGTGGCTTCTCCTTCAAGATGATTTCCATCGCTCTCGAGTGTTGATTCGAGTTCCGTCCAGTCTATTCTGATCTGACGTGATAACTTATTTCCAAGTCGTCGATGACGATGGCCATGCTTGACGGATGATGCATCTCATCTCAGCTTCATCTCACCTCCAACTCTTCCACAACACAAACACTCACTCTCGTCTGTTCTTCCCGCGTCTGACTGCTTCGCCTCCTTGAATCTGGCATCCTTTTCGAACATGCCGCCCTTTTTGTAATTGGCTTGAGGCGATTTCGGATCATAACTGTTGGGACCAGGCGTGGAATCTGGTTCTAATCATCAAAGAGAACAAGAATGAGATAGAGAGGAATCTATCAGCTCTGACCAGGACAGGATTGAATTGCATCCACTCTTTCCTCACCTTTCTCTTGGAAGCGAGGCGCTCTAGAAAACATCTTGATTGTCTATTCTATGTCGGTGGTAGAAAGAGATGAAAGAGTTGGAAAGATGAAATGAGAGAACACGAGAGATCAAAGATCCCGTGATCTAAAAAGTGTTGCTCTCATCTAGAAGTCCAAGAAAGTCACTTCATCTCAATTCGAAAAGGTTTCATCAAATGATCGATATCATCAAACTGATCTCACTCATATCACACATAAAAAAGTAGGGGTACCAACTAGCCTCTATTCGCGTCCACCTCTCATAGTCCGAGGATACGCAGCAGATTATATACTGAATCACATCGAGACCGTGAGCATGAAGGGAAACCGGGGCGACAGTACGACTTATTAACACTACTAGAGGATGGAAACGAAGGGCCAGACCGCTTTAGCTTAGGAAGTCTCTGCCACAATCGGCAGAGATCGACTAGACTGGTGATTCCCTACGCTTGTGAACCCACCCATCTTCGAAAGCCCTCGATTGATTTTGGTTAGGTTGAGAAGATGATGAGAGTAAAGGTATCGTCGAAGTGGGGATAACTGAGGTAGAAACAGTCTAGAGAGTGTTGAGAATGGAGGATTGAAAAAAGTCGAAGTCAAAAGAACAGCAGATGAAGCTCTCGAAACAAGATGAGCTGTCAAATCGAATACTCACCTCAACTTTCGATGAATGGCCAATGCAATTTAGATCGGGTAGATTGAAAGAGTAATGGTGGTAGTGCTGTTTGAGGGGAATGAAGACAGAGATGGACGATGTTGAGCCAGTGAGACGAGACTCAATCAAGAAATCGAAAGTTCTGACTGACACGATACTCACAACCTCCAAAACGAACTGTTCCGTTTCCAAAGATCTAACAGTCATTAAGAGAGAAGACAGAGAGTTCTGTAATGAGCGCGGGCAATGTCAAGGCGGAGGTAGTGAGGATATTTCAATCCGAACGCAGATAACTCACCACTAGACTTCAACTTTCTCTAGACTTCATCGAACCATCTTCCAATTTACCTACGTGATTCCTGACTAGGTTGGCAGACCAGGAATCTGAAGAGAGGAGGGAGAATGATAGAGGAATGAGAGATGGATCAGCGATGATGACCAAGAACAAAGAAGAGTCGAGATCTGCATTCGTATCCTCAAGATCAAGATTGAATGAGATGGGATGAGATGAAATGAAATGGTTTGTATGCTCACCAATTGACCATAGGGATAGAGTTCCTTGCGCAAGAAGACTATGAAGAGAGAAGAAGAAGAAGAAGTTTTCGAAGCTGAGCCTCCCCTTTTTCTATCTGCTCGCCTCGGTGAAACACCGAATGTCGCCCACCTCATTCGAGATCTCTGAGCTCTCTGGTTTTGAATTGAATTGTAGTTGAGACCTCTTAGATCTAGATTCCAAGCTCACACCGGCGGTTAGATACATCTCTGAACAGTCAAGTCGAGGTGAAGAAGCGATGTGGATGAAACAGACGCGATCGACAATAGCAGCACAGAATTGTAGAGAAGATCATACCACACGTCGAATTGCAATTTTGACTTCATCAGTTGCAAAGCATCACAATCTCTTTGACCTCTCCACGGCGCCTGAAATCTCGACTCCCAAGCTTCCCTTCCATGATCTCTAACTTTCAGCTCGAAGAATCTTCACGATTGGGAGGAGTGCGAGGATTCGACAAAGCCCTCAACTTTTGACTTCTCCTATTCTCTTCTTCATCCTCTTCTGACTTGCGCTTCAAACTTCTAGAACGCGAGAGGCGACGTTCTTCGTCCAATCTTCGTTGCATCATCGTTCTCCCGTCTTGAGACTTGGTGCCAGGTCGAACTTTGACCTTTCCCAATGAAGCGGGCGAAGAAGAACGAAGCGGACTGGATTCCTCTGGATGGATGTTTCCCTCTACGAAAGATCTGTCTAGACTTGGACGAGGAGGTGAAACTTGTTCTGGAGTGGCTACTTGCCTCTTCTCCCCACTCTGTCCGACTCTATCAGCACCATTTCGACCTGAGCTGGATGACTCTTCTCTCAGAGTATCGGAACTTTGATGGACAGATTGAGAAGCGAATTTGATTCTCTCCTTGAGCTCTGAAAGTTCGTTCTGTAAAGCTGCATTCTTCTTTTCCAATTCTCTCGACTTGAACTTCTCCAACTTGAGCTGAGCCTTCAACGAAGTTCCCTCTCCCTCCTCTTCTTGATTCAGTGGATGAACATTTCTGGTATGAGTCGAGTTGGAAGAAGAATCTACTGAATGTCTGGCTGCTGGAGTCACTTGTCGACCGTCGTTGCCTTCCAGATTGGCCTCTCTTTTGATCTTGAAGACTGGAGTCGACGAGCGTCGATGGACTGGATCCATGGATAGAGCGAGTCCATTGATGTTTCTTGGGTCTTGAGGAGAAGAACGCTCTTCAGCTCTCGAGTTCTGTTCATTTCCGACTGATGAACTTGAGGGGAAGCCTGGAGAAGTAGTTTGAGCCCGATTTCCCAGAACTCTTCTCTCGACAATTTCAATGACTGGAATTCCATCCTCGGATCCACTCTCTTCTCGTCTCACTCTTCTTCTACTCTGAGTAGTGGTGTTCCTAAAGCTTCTAGTTCTACCGGATCTCGTTCTTGATGCAGTCTCCTGATGATGACTCTGTGACTGAAGATTCCAAACGAAACAGAAGTCAGGTCTCGACTGCTTGATGGTAGGGTCTTCCTCGTTGCAGATCCTGGAGAGGTTCAGAACGAGAGTTGCTTGGTCCGAGCTCATCCTGAGTGAGGCATCATAGGAGCTTCTTGTTGGAAGACGACTGAAGACTAGACGGCTGTTTTCTCGAGATAGGATTTGTGAAGGTGATTCTCCAAAGGTCTCTTCTCCCAGAGCGTCTGGTGAAGTGAGAGAACGATTTCGTCAAATGAGTGATAGCAGTACGCGTTTGACTTAAAGTCTAAATTTGTAAACTCACCTTTCAGTTGGAGGATGACTCCATAGTCACTCTCCAACTCTCCGGACTCGTCGTCGCATTCTACCACTACCTCGAAGTGATGGTGGAGTTCTATCGACTTTGACGAGAAGCAAATGAAGTATAGTCTTAATAAAATGAGTTTCGCAACATCGCAGCTGTGAAATCGAAGGCATACATCCAACTTCAGTCGCAACTCACGTAGGTCTTTTCTGAACGAGGCTGGTTGTAGACGGTCTCTTCTTCTATCTCTTCTCCGCTGACTTGAACGTATGCTGAGAATGCATCATCTCCATCGAGTCTGTACAGCTTGCGTTCCATAGTGATTTATTCAAGAATGAAAGTGAGAGGTTGTGAGAAGAGAAGAAGAAAACGAGACACGCGAAAAACCTTCCCCCCTTCTCCCATCTTGGTCTGACACTCGCTTTGCAAATCAACTTTGTCTTTTCTCGCCTCTCAGATTCTACACTATGTTCTCTGAAATGATTTCAGTGAGCTCCGAAGGAACAAAAAGAAAGAACTTGTGAACGTGGAAGATCCAATTCTCTAAGCGTCAAGGAATAGTTGTTTTCCTTTCTGTTTCTGCTTTCTTCGAGGACTCAGAAAGTCCCGTTCGGAGACTTTTGCGACTACCGAGTCTGAAACTCCACTTTTGAGATTGTATCTGACGAGGAGAGGTTACTCATGTCGCTTCATTTGTGTCTTCAAAGATCTCAGGTCTCGTCTTCAAAGCAGAGAAAGACGATCCAATCACACGATTATTATCGAGAGCTATGTACAACTTTTAAGACAGCAGACCTGGAGGAGAAGAGCTGTAGAGAGCGAGGAGAAGAAAGAAAACGAAGAAATCATTGAGTCAACTGCTTGGTCAATAGGGATGCTAGTATTCCAAGAAAGACTTCCAAGTCTTCAACTCACTCTCGGAGCTTCTGAAAAATCTCAGACCTCGACCTCCACCTCGACAACCGGTGATACTTCCTGGATGTCAACCACTTCTTCAACCAATTCCTTCATCTGATCGAGGATATTCGATTTTAAAGTTCCAACGTCTATCGTTAGAGTCTTGAGAGGAACCATTCTCATACCTTCTGCTACCAATCCAGCTTCACAATTCTCCTTTCTTTGACGTAGCACCGAGATGAGATCCTTGCAAGCTTTTGTACTTGGCGATCTTACAACCGTTTTGACTCTTAGTTCGACCAGTTCCGGACATCTGTCCTTTAATCTATCGACGTGTTTGAGAGAAGTATTCCCAATCCAGAGTTTCGATATTGCTGGTAGATGAGCCATAACATCGAAGCGAGTGACGAGAGTAGAAGTCGTTGGAATCTTCAGCCAACTGGGATAGTCAGAAGAGTAGCTTGATAGACCCAGTACCTGAAGATTAGGCAACGTCACATCTGAGACTTGGGGCTCCGATACATCTAAGAACTCATCATCATCATTCGTTTCGTGATCATCCGTTTTCATCTCCACATGTCTAAGAGTATGCCTTGACTTCTTCAAAACCAACTTCAGATCCGTAGTATTCAAAGACCTTCCATCGACGACCAAAGAAGAAAGGTTTCTCAAAAGGTCGCTGTCATTTCTAGCCAAGAGTGAGACATGAGAAGCCTGGAGCCATAGGATCTTGAGGTTCGATGAGTGATTGACGTTCTGGGTTTCCTCTCTTTTGCTTTGGTGAAGCAGCAAGCGAACGCTTGAGCCGAGATAGACAAAGCTAGGAACGAGCCTACAGTCCACCAAGCTTGGGAGATTTAGCAGTTGATGAACTTGGTCTTGGATTGCCTTTCCATCTTCATCGTCGCGTGAGTAAGCGTCGGCTGCCTGAAGAGGGTGAAGAATCTGAATAGTTTGTTTGTTTCTTTGCAAAGTTTCTAGCAAAACAGCTGCGTCTTTCTCTTCCTCTAAGTGGAGTCCCATGACAACCTTTTCGAGAGTGCTACCACTGTTTCTATCGAAGAGGTCTACGACTGAGGGTTCCAAATCTTGATTCACTGCGATTCGAGTAACCATTGTTCTCCACAGGCTTTTATTATGTTGGATGATCTCGTGCCAGCTTTTGCATACCCTACTGAGTCTAACCATATCATCTGATTTAAGTTCTCTGAAGATGTTGAGGAGAGTCTCTGAAGAAAGACTGGCAAACAGTTGAGCTGCATCTAGTTTGGACGAAGAAGTTGGAGGATCGTTCCCGCCGTTTCTGAATACCTGTAGACGATGGATCGAGAGCAGACCGAGGGTTAGCACACAGTATGATTGAACTACAGCTAGAAAGAGAAGGAGTAGGCAAGCGAGAACGAAGAAGGCAGCAGAGACAGGATGGAGTCAGCTGAGAGATCGATCTAGAGACACTCACTCCCCACATTGACCTCCAAGCTGATTTGATCTTCTCTGGAATCATGACCGTGAATTGTTGATAGAAAGGTGATACTTGTCGTGTCGAGTCGATTGAGTGGATCGACTGAATTTGAACTTTGAAGATGGAAGTTGGTGGTGAAGATCACCACTCGCCAGCAAGAATCGCCAGCGGGAAAGGATCGTTCAGCTCTCGTCATTCGGCTCGATCTTACCTGTCTCTCGATGACGTTTTTATCCAAGATGAAGACATGCGATGTAAAATTATGATAGAGAAGGTTTTGAGCCTCGAGCCTGACGAACCTCTTTCTCGAACGACTCGCAGCCCAAAATCAAGATCTCGATTCGAAAAGTCTTCATCGTTCTTCTTGTCCTTCTACCACTCACTTCAAAATACAGAAAATGAATCAATCATCTTTCACTTCTTCTCAAGACGTCGCCAAAGCACCTCCCACTCTAGACAAGATCCCAGAAGATGTCCAACTAGCGATCATCAAGTTCATCCAGTCTTGGAAGAAGTCAGAGGGAACCGGGCAGGAGAGAGAAAAGGGGAAAAGGTGAGTTGGATATCGAGAGTCTCATGAACAATGCATTGTTTCAATGTCGTCTTTACTGAAACTTCGATTTGTTCTCGTTCTACCTTCCAGAGCAAGAGACAGCGCTCTCAGAGCCGTCGCTTTGAGCTGTCGAAACCTTCTCTCGATCTACCGTCCCGAGCTGCTTTTCGACGTCACCCTCAACGTGAGGAGCTTGATGAACTTCTATCTAGGATTGAGAATGAATCAAGAAGCTGGGAAATTAGTACGCTCAATCACTCTGACTAGTCGAGATGCCAACCTTACTGAAAAAGAGAGAGCTGGGATCCAAAAGGATTTGGTGGAAATCAGCAAAGAGATTAGAGCCCAGGGGATCAAATTAATCAGATCTGACCACGCAAATATCTTCAAGGGCACTGTGCAAGCAGTTTTTCAATTTTTGCCCAATATCCAGACACTCCTTATCCTTCAACCTGATTTCAACATATCCTTCCAATCCAAACTGGCGAATGCAAGGCTCGCACCTTTTCCTTTTCTTACTCATTCACTCAAGAAGCTGTACATACCTACGTCGCACGATACAAGAAGTAACCTCAAAGCTAGAAACGTATGCTGGATATTGGTGTTCTGTACTGGTTTACGATCCGCAGGTCTAGGCTGCAGTCTTGACAAGAACGATTTCAGGTACTTGGCTGAATTCTCAGAAACCTTCTCGGGCTTATCAGAGGTTCGGAAACTCTCTTTGGCCCTGGATTTCGTTCCAGATGAATCGACTCGGAATTACTGGGAGATGGTAGTCGGGAACTATTGGATAGGTGGTAACAAAAAGACTCAAGCGGTTTTCAATCTTCTCAAGGTCACGAAGAATCTTCAATGTCTAGAGCTTAGGAATTTACCTTCGATCGCAGGTGGGAAGACTTCCTTCAAATCTGATTGCCTTTCAGCTCTGAAAAAGTCCTTTGAATCTCTCGAGAATCTCAGGCTCTTTGGGATAGATCCTCATCATGATGGTCCAGTAGAGTACAAGGCTGACTTGTTCCGTTTCGTTAAAGTAAGAGTGATGTCTGTCGACATACTGATGGCATTGCTTCTACCGAGGACCCCAGACGTGAAACTTCCATCTGGTTTAGAGATTCTCTGCATCCCTTATTATTAGAGCCGTGCGAGTAAGACCGAGTAACAATTTACGCTGTCTCACTCCGCAACTACTCTTACGCTACGCTTACTCGCCAAATCTTGAGCTTGGATTACTCTTACTCTACTCTTACTTACGCATACTTATGCGTAATTACTTGCGCTTACGCTTGCCTCGAAATGTGGGCGTTTGTAGGGCGTCAGGCAAACTCCAAGCTCAGAATTCTCTCAGAAGCAGCTCCAGTGAGCGCTCTCAGCCCTGACTTCGAAGTTTTGGTTTTCCAAAAGCTGATTTGAGCTCTGTTCAGGAGGATGCGACCAGTCTCCCTCAAGCAGTTGCATCTAACCTCATCGCCACCCACTCTAACCAGAGGGGTGTTATCTAGATCCTCAAAGAACAAACGCTTCTTCCTTACAAGATTAGATTTGTTCGATTTCTGCTGTCTTCAGAGTCTGCTTGATCATGATCAAGCTTCCAGAGTCCACTTTGGAAAGCACTTCACTTTCCTAGAGCCAGAGGGAGCATCAACAAGGGTCTGTAAGAAGCAATTGACTTTAATGCAGTCAAGGCTCAATGAGAAAGACTCGAAAAAGACCAAAGGGAGTTTCAGATTGACCTTGAGCCATCAAAACTGATGGTCATTCCTTCTGAAAAGGTCTCTCGACTGCTACCAGAGGGAAGAGCGTAACCAAGCGTAATTACTGCGTGAATTTACTCGGCCTCGAGTAAGTTTACTCTTACGCTTACTCGATTTTTTTCCCTCAAACCTGAGATACTCTTACGCGAGCGTAACAGAGTATCGAGTAACTCCGAGTAAATTTACTTGGTGCGTAACCGTACTCGCACAGCTCTACTTATTATTACTCTTTGTCGTCCATCTTGGAAGATGTGGAATTGGCACGTTCTTTTAAGATTAGATCTTACCCCAACTTGAAAGTGGTAGTAGTCCCTTCAAATTCTATTGTGAAGGACGGATCCGTATCGAACTCTGACGATTACAAGAAGCGCTGGCTTGAAGGACGTCGAGAGCTTGAAAACGCGGAGGTATTCACCAGTGGGAAGGTCAAGTTAAGATTGCTAGAGCCGGGAGAACTCAGTGAGTATGAATTCGACATGTTCTGAAGTACTGCATACCGCTCCTTGATAAACTTATCCTTCTCTGTCCTGGTTCTTCACTGACTCTTTCCCGTTGACACATCTTTTCTCCTTCCAGTTGGCGACTCTTCGGAAACGTATTTCATGTCCCTTATCACCTGGATATCACCTCCTTAGGTCTTTGAACGTCAGATCGAGAGGAACTCGGCCTGTCGGAAATGAAAGGCAACAAGATACTCTTCTAACCAAAACACAATCTCTTACTCAACTCACTCGGTAGCCTTTTCAGCTCTTCAGATTCTCACTTCACTCTCAACTTGTTGGTCTCCAAAAGAAAAATCTTCGTCATTCTCTCATGTCTCTCTAACAATTCAGCTCTGTGCACTTGATTTCTCATTTCCTCATCAATCCCGACGCGAACATAGTCGACTGCCTTCCTTTCTTCCTAGCAACTGTTCTCATAACCCTCTCAGACCATCTCTTGTAAACTAAAACCTTCTAAATCAAACTTCACACTCTTGACACTCATCCTTCTATTAACTTTTCTCTTCTTGTTCCGTCTGGCAGATCATTCGAGACACTATCAGCATCTGAGCTCAATCGGAGATCAAAACTTCGAGAATGTCAGAAAAGAATTGAATTGATGTCTTTGAGAAATGTCGAGCGAAAGTATAATGAGTGTGAGTTTGTGTAAACATTTGAACATGAGAAAGTCGAAAGAATAAAGAGAAGAAACACAAGAGTCTGATAGATTTGTGTTGAAAGAGTGTGATGAAAATGATGTTGTGCGATGTGTGTGATGAATAAAAAGAGAGTAGAGTAAGTAGATTAGATCTGGAAGTAAGGGAGAAATCGAAGCGGAAACAGGAAGTTGCAAACTAGGATGTGAATCGATTGATGGATTTGAAATGGTTGAGATGATGGAGGTGTCACTGCAGATCTGGACGACGATGAGAAAGGAGAATCTATTCGAGGTTGTCAACAGAAACTGTCCTCTGATCACCTTCTCCTAGTAGGCGCTTCTCTGTTTATCGTCGAAGAAGTTACAGCGCTAATTCTTGGTCTTGAAGTTGCAGAGATCCTCCCACTAGCGATAGCAGAAGCATTCGAGCCTAAAGTAGGAGTGGTATTCAAGATCCCAGTTCCAGTAGATTGCCTTCGATTGATGATCGGTTGAGTAGATGAAATCCTAGAAGCAGAGTTGGAAGTTGAACCTATCCTACTAGTGGGAGCGGAATGAACAGTCCCGACCTTCTCAGCCTTCATAGAGACTCTACTTGGACCAACGGTACTACTAGATGAAGAAGCGATCCCACTTTTGGCATTCAACCCAGCTTTGTTCATTGCAGCTCTAGCTAACAATCCACCACCCGAAGAAGGTTTGAATTTCTCATTTTCCAATCTATTGACTTTTCTCAAGAAAGGTGAAGGTAGATCTTGATCGTTCTCCAGATCGTAGTTTGGTACCTCGGTCAAAGCCGTTTGGTTAATGACTGCAGGTAGAGTTGTTCGACTCGCTAGAGCAGGTCTGGTCAAGTTACCAGTAGCCGAAGCTGTGATTTTAGCAGATGGAGAAATCTTCTCGGAGGTATTTGAAGAATTGGATGATGAATCCCTATCTGATCTTCTCGTTAAAGAGTTGAGCCTTGAAGCTGATTTCGATGGAGAGAGCTCTTTCTTGTTGACTTCTAGATTTGAGAATTTAGAGTTCAGAGTATCTTCTCTTCCCTTTCTAGGCAAAGGGATTCTTTCTAACTGAACATCATTTCTAGCTACTCTACTTCTCCTGTTCTCTTTATCTTGAAGGACTTGATCAAAGGTATCATTAGCTCTGATATCACTTGAAGTGGTTTCGTTCGAAAGTTCACCAGTTATTTCCTCTTGATCTTCGTATCTGTCAAATCCTTTACTTGATTCTTGTTCATCACTCTTCGTTCGAGACAATGAATCATCTTCGATGAAAGTCTTCATGACGACATCTGATTGATCCGACTCGTCTCTTGAATCAGAGACATCCCTGTGATTAGTGAAGTTCGAAGTAAGTCTATCGTTTGAAGAACTTGGTCTCATAGTCGGATTGACATCTAGATGACCGTTTCCGTTTGAAGTGTAAGAATTAGAAGTGATACCCGAAGATCTCCTACTTCTAGATGAATTCGATAAATCGTATTTGGCACTCGAACGAGGAGCTGAAGCATTCGAAGATCTACCAGTAGTAGCACTGATCTTGATGGTGGTACTTTCCTTGAGATTGCTCCTGGAACTTCTTTCTCTGATCGAAGAGCTATGATGAGAAGTACTGACTCTACCTGCACTTCTTCTTGCAGTCTTCTCTTCTTGAGCTGAAGATCTTCTCAAGACTTGATCATCATCCATTCTTCCATTTGATCCTTCTTCATTTGATCCAGCTTCATTATCGATCCATTCATCGCTTTCAACTTCCATCTCGGCTGCTCCTTCTCCATCAATGCTGTTGGAGATCCTTCTCGAACCTGCTTTCTGTAACTTTTCCTTATTTCTAAGTTCTCTTTCTCTTCTAGCTTTTGGAGTTCCAAAGCCAGTGTTTCCATTGATTACTCTTTCTCTGATGTGAAGCATAGAGATGTCGGTTTGGTCCAAGTTCATTGCAGAAGAAGAATTGTTGATAGAGATGTTTGAGTTCGAAGATCTTGGGATTGTTGCTTTGGAGCCAGAAGATATTCTTTTGGTCAAGACTGGTCTCTTGGAACCGATTGGATGATGAGAAGAAGGCATTGAATTTGGATCGCAAGAGATTCTTCGAGCTTTCTTTTCCATCACGACTTGACCTTGAATCGGCTGATGATGATGATGACTTTCTCCTTTCTGACTAGAACTTCCAGACCTTTTCAAATGTTCCTCCAAAGCATTCCTAGCAGCATCTCTTTCTAGCAAACATTTTCTCATCTCCCCATCCTTCTTCAACCTTTCTCCATCCCTCCAATTCAACCATTTCCGTTCTAAATCTGCTCTTCGATCATCCAAATCGTCGTTTCCTTTCTCTAGAATCTCTTCCTGTTCCCTCAACAATCTTTCTCTTTCCACGAGTTCTTGTTCTTTTTCTCTAAGTTCAGACAGTAGAGGTTGAACATCGTAGTTGGAATTCGAGTTGGATCTTGACGACAACATTTCTTCTCTCGTCTTCAATTCCCTTTCAAATTCCACCAATTTGGCTTCCTTCAAATTCAGGGAGTTTGAGAAATCCCTCAATCTAATCGTCTCGTTTTGTAAAGTTCTCTTCAAAGAAGTCAATTCCAAAGTTCTCTTTGCGAAAATGATTTGAGGATGAGTCAATAATTGTCTAGTAGTAGGTCTTCGATTTGGATTCAAATCCAACATTTGTCTGATCAAACTGCCCAGTTCCAGAGAGAAACCTTTAGGTAATTGGGGTACGTTTCCAGCCTTGATTTTCCTAGTCAATTCAGCCTGATTGGAAGCATCGAACGGAGGAGATAGAGCTCCCAACTCATAACCTATACAACCTAAAGCCCAAATGTCACTTTTTGAATCGTAACTCTTACCAGTGGCTAGCTCTGGTGACATGTAATATGGAGTCCCAACGTAAGTGTTTGTAAAGGTTTCACTGTTCAATTGTTTCGATAGACCGAAGTCTCCTAGTTTGATGTTTGATTCTGAATCTAGAAAGACGTTTTCAGGCTTGAGATCTCGATGTAGGATTGCATTTAGAGGTGGTTGAGCTTCTAGATAGGAAGCAGTGGTTGATGAAGGTGAAGAATTAGACGTTGGAGATGAAGTCGAAGTGTTGGTTCGATAGTGACAGACGTCTAGAGCTAAGACCATTTGATAGAGATAGGTCCAGATTGTGTCTTCTGATAGTAGAGTGTTGTTCTTTCTGCATTTCTTGATGATGGATCCTAGATCTCCTCCTCCGCAATACTCCATGACGATGTAGAGAATGCTAGGAAGGAGTAGAAGAGAGAAGAGAGAGAGACAGGGTTAGAAGGACGAATGAAGGCTGCTTTCGTCATCTTCGCGTATACATTTTCATATCTTTCGATTAATCATTAGTTATTGATTCGAGAAGCGTTCTTGCTGGGAGTGGAACAGAGGTAAAAGCTCAATGTTTGTTGTACTGAGGATCGTCTCACTCTCCACCTTTCAGCTAGCTCTCTTCCTCTACCTTTGGACCCAACTTGCTACTCATTCTGATCCTAACCACATCCAAGCACTCACCCATTATCGCCATCGACCCATCTCTCCTCGTACTTGACTACATTGTCATGTGTTAGGTTTCTGAGAATGTTGACCTCTGCCACAATCTGTTTCCTATCCCTGTCTGACATTCTCTCAAAGTTGAGCTCCTTTCTAGCGTAAAACTTTCCATCGCTGATCTTTCTGACTTTACGGATGATGCCGAAAGTACCCGATCCGATCACTTCCAGAGGTTCATCTGCAGAGACAGGGATAGAGAGAGATTAGAGAGGTCAGCTTTGGCTCACCCAACACAACACAACACACAAATCGATGGGAAAAGGAGAGACTGATGTTGTATATCTGGTCATGATTACTCACAATTGTCGTTTTGAGGAGCGAGACTGGATCGAGTGCTTTGATTGTTGTGAGTGTTTGTTGTCATCGAGGCAGGGCAGTCTTGGATTGGGACAGTCTGAAGAGAGAGCGACGTTTGCTCTACTCTATCTAATCTTCTAGTTGCTTGTTGCTTGTTGGTTTTGTTGCTTGAATGGTTGATGGATTAGAGCAATTGACTGCTTTCTTGATCTATTCTACTTATCTGATCTTGATTCTTGAGGTAGATGGTGTTGTTCTAACCAGAAAAAACACCACTTAAAAAGTCAGCAGACCTCGACTTCTTACCAACAACATCATCATCAAATATCAGATTCATCAACGTCATTCTCTGTTTTCTACAAGTTCTATACTTCTCTTCCTTCAATCTTCGATCGCTAATCCTCAAAGCGCAATCCCATCACCAAGTCTTCAACGATGGACCGACTCTCGTCAGACATTCTGCTCGGTATCTTCAAGAGGCTCGACTGTCAAGAGACGGTATCAATCATGAGGGTCTGTACAAGCTGGTATCAAGTCATCGAAGAAAACAAGAGCCTATGGAGGAGGCTGGTGGTTCGTAAAAGGAAGTTTGGACTCAATCCTTCCGTCCTGGCCAAATTCGATGAGAAGAGTGGGAGCACTCTGCAGAAGGTCGTCATCTTCGTAGACACCAAGATGAAAGGGAAAGGCAAACCTCCTTCAATCGTACAGATTCTAGAAAGGTCAAAGGAGACTCTGGAGGAAGTTTTCATCGAAGATAGTATCACGAGTCCTGCAAGATTAGAAGTCTTCAACGAGCTCATCTATAGACTTCCTCGTCTAGTAGATTGCAGGCTGATGAACGATCTCTGGGAAGTTTCAAGAGTCGAGCTGATGGCAAGCGGTGGAAATGAGTTGACAAGTGAAGGCAACAAGAACTTGTCGAGCCTCAAAGTCTTATGGATTTCCGTGATGGAACCAACCTTCAGTCTTCATCCGGAATTCCTCAACAATCTCTCGTCTTTAAGGCTAGAAGGCGTCATGGAAGAATATTTGCTCAGAAGATTGTTAGACAGTGCTTCTCAAACACTGAAGCATCTTTTCATTACTACTGCATCAACTCATCAACAAACCCTCGGAACTGTTTCGCTTTATTTCCCCACTCTTCAAGTGCTCGAGATGACACTAGGTTCCCATTTCTTTCCATCGTGGATCTCTGTTCCTTACAAGACCCAGATAATTATTAGATCTGAGGTAGTTCCCCTTCGTCTGCCACCGATTTCAAGTCTTTCGCTCTGTGGAACTCGCCATTTCTTCAGATTGGCAGATAACTACCCTTTATTAGAACATCTCAGACTAGATTACGTTTACGGAGGATTCAAACTTAACTCTGAAGAAAAAATCTTGTTATTGCTAGAGTCGAGGAAAAGGAGGATAGATGCTGGAGAGAGCATTGAAGGGTCGGCAATGAGACATCTCAAAACCATTACACTTCCTCTTCGTTTTGACTCTCTTATGAGATCAAAAGAGAGTCGGTGGGAAGCTTTGGGAGTAGAGAAGATTAGCTCTCTGGATTTACCGGAGTTCATCGAGGTTCAAATCTGAAGTTGGGAGGGAATTATGGTGAGTCGATGTTGGATTACTGAATCTCTTTTCACGGATTCGGAATTCTGTTTCTTGCGATTGATCGAGTCTTTATCTGCGAATGATCTTCAACCTCTCTACTCTCTCAACTACTCTGACGTCCCTTCATCTCTGTTCCACTGCTTCATCTTCTCTCCTCACCAGATCTGGAACGATCGCCTTGCTCCTTCTCAACTTCAAGGCGAAGATGGAACAGAAGGAAAATCTTTTGCTCGAGTTCTATCGATAGCGTTTTCTTCCGATCTTGACCTCAAGACACAAAGTTTACAGGCAGATGATCAAACAGCTTCTCGCTTTCAGTACTGATTCATCCTGGGTTGGGTTGGTTCCGAAGTCTTCTATGGATGTATTCGATGTCTTGTTACTCAAGCTTTTGATTTAATTGTTTCTGTTCGCTTTAGTACTGAATTTTAATCTTATCCTTAGCCATCGCTTGTGGTTCGTGCCTTCTCTTGAGATTCTCGAAAAGTATTGAGCCTACTTCTCAAGGTCTCGATCTCTCTTACATAAACATCTGAGCTCAAGTGAAACAAAACAGAAGCTTGGGATCTGAATAGCAAACGAGAAACCCGACCGAATCGGGCAGGAGCAATTGAGGAAGTCGTAAATCGAAACCGAAAGAAAAGATTACAAAAACAAGTGACTATATTAGAATTCCTATCTCCCGAATTTCTCCTCCTTTCAACCACCCTTTCATTCAGGAATTCTATCCTCTGATCAAAATCTGTAAACCGACTGAAGGATTAGTTCTCAGCGCTCGATATCTCAGAGGACTACCCTTGTCACTTTCGGAGAGCAAGCCTCTAAGGATGCGATCTAGGGAGGCAAAAGCCAGTAAAGAGTCGACATGAAATCGGTTTCTGAAGACACGCCGACTGCGAGAAGAGAAAGACGCATCAACAGGGAAGAAAATCAGTGGATGAGCTGTGTTTGAGAAAATCGATATGACGGCAATGCAAGAACCTTGAAGATCTCGATCTTTTTGGTGACCATACTCACTTGATTCTCCTGGCTCGACAATTCTCAATTTGACTTTCCCACTGGTGAATACTTCCGCCTTCTCAAGCTCTATACGTCCTTCGAGCCAGTTTCTTTTGAAATCTTCAGAGCCTGTTACCACGCCACTCTTGAAAATTGGTCTTGAAGGCACGATGACCGACTCGAGACTAGGATAGGATCTAATTGTGAAGGAACGAGTCAATTGCAGATCTTCCAAGATGTCGATATCGCGGGAGTAGTAAAAAGGGATGCAGAGAATCTTTAAACCAGGTGTGAGTCTCACGTCTGGACTACTCTCCAAAAGATCAACCATCATTGAATCGATGGACATCACCTCCACTTTTACGAAGAGGGAGAAGTTGACATCGACCCTGTACTCTCCCGAGTCGTCATCAAAGGGCTCTATTCCAAGGAGCCTCAGCTGCTCGAGGGACTTAAATGAGTTGACCAAAGCTGAAAGACAGGTGGATCTGATCAAAGTCTTTTCACCTCCGTCTGAAGAGTGATAGTTTAGCTCTAGACATTGGAGATTCTTCGTCACCTTGAGAAGATTGAACATCGCTTCAGTTTTCTTGTTTCTTCCGATCCATTGTACCCCGACTCCTCTGTCCCAAAATTCTAGAGTAGATCTGGTGATGGTAAAGTTGGCACCCAAAGATAGCTTGCTGACCTTTGTCAAACCCGAGAAAGCGTCTGAGAATTCAGCCAAGTACTTGAAGTCGTTCTGGTCGAAGATGCAGCCCAAAGCTGCCGACCGTAAACCAGTGCAGAATACCAATAACCAGACTACGTTTCTAGCTGTGAGGTTGACTTCCGCATCTTTCCACATAGGGATGAACAGCTTCTTGAGCGAATGAGTCAAAAATGGAAGAAGTGCCAGTCCATTATTCGCCAACTTGGATTGGAGAAGGACGTTGAAATCTGACTGAAGGATAATGAGCGTCTGGATATTAGGCAGAAGTCGATAAACTCCTTCCGAAATAACCTCGATGGCTGATCTTCCCTCGAATTCAATCCTTTGAGTTCCGAGTGCCTTGATAATCTCAGGTTCATCCTTTTGAACTTCAACACTCTCTTCTGGAGTGAGTCCTTCGGAATCTCGACTAGTGAAAGTGATTGAGCGCACCAATTTGCCAGAATTAGGATTCCTTATCAATGCTAGATAGAATCTCACTAGACTCTTGCCGTTGATAGTGACATCTGCGAGAAGTTCAGGTCGGTAGATCGACAGCTCAAAGCCATGGCTCTGAGAGCGCTGTCTCTTGCCCTGAAAGGGTAGATCGAACAGAAATGGAAGTTTTAGCAAAGATAAGGTTGGAAAGGATGCCTGCTTTGAAAGGCTTGGATGTCCAGCTCACCTTTTTCCCTTTTCTCTTTCCTCCTCGGTTCCTTCAGGCTTCTTCCAAGACTGGATGAACTTGATGATTGCTAGCTGGACATCTTCTGGAATCTTGTCCAAAGTAGGAGGTGATTTAACGACCTCTTGAGAAGGAGTGACTTTTGGTGGATGCATTTTTGATTTTTGAGTGAGTGGTAGAAGGAGAAGAAGAAAGAAGAAGATTTTTCAAATCGAGATCCTCATCGGCGTGAGCTGATTCGAAGAAAGAGGTTCGACACAGTTCGTTCGAGTCAAATCGTTCTCTTTATCTTCACTCAAAACAGCTTCCAATCAAGTATACTTGATCTTCTCGTCTCTCAGCTTCCCAAAATCTTTCAACAGACAGATCCGTAGAGTTGGAGAGTGAATCGAGCAAACGAAGAGTAAGAGGCTCGAAACTTTCGCTGCTTTGGTTGGATTTTTTCTCCAATAACTTTCTCTTCCAGCCATTTTTCCCACCCTGTCTGTTGAAAGAGCTTCACCAGAGAGTCGTTTGATTTCGTTTTCCTTTCCTTTCTTTTCTTTTCTTCTTTAGCCCTTTTCCGTCTCTCGCACTTCTGCTGTATACAAGTATAGAGCACCTTCCTTTTCTTTGGATATCTCTTTCAGTCACAGTATACACAGGTCTTTGACGATCTAATGTCAGTATAGAGAGCCTAAGTTTTGGAATCGTTTTGGTGACGTCCTGATCAAAGATGCGCGAAAGAGTATCGATCCCAAAACGATCAGTTGACAAGTCGACAAGTGAAAGTGTCGAGTTCTTTCAAAGGAGCGAAGGAGGCCGATCAGAGAAATCAAAGCCACACTCAAATTGGAAGCAAAAAGAGAATTCTAAAATCTGAGGTGGATGATGGAAGAAAAGGAAAACTCGTAGAATCCGAAGTGAGAACGAAGGTCGAAGAATCAATTGAAGAAGCAGAAGCGAAGAGAAGTTTCCCACCCCTCGGACCGCCGAAAGAAACCTTTCATTTGTCAATTTTCTAGACCAGTAAGCTTCTCGAAGTCGACAAGAAAGACTCTATGGAGGCGAAAGCCAGTAAAGAGTCGACATGAAATCGGTTTCTGAGGATTCGCCAACTGCGAGAAAAAAAGATGTGTCAAGAGAAAATAGTCAGTAGATGAACTGCGTTGCGGGGAATTAATACTACGGAAGTATGAATCACAAGAACCCAAAGCTTTTAGCATCAATACTCACTCAATTCTCCTGGTTCCACAAATCTCAATTCGACCTTCCCACTCTGAAAGGTTTCCGCCTTCTTGAGCTCTCTACGTCCTTCGAGCCAGCGTTTTTGGAAGTCTTCAGAGCCTGTTACCACGCCACTCCTATCAATTGGTCTTGAAGGTACGACTACCGACTCTAGAGTAGTTAGAGATCCGGCCTTAAGGAAACAGGCCAGCTCTAGATCTTCCTGGAGGGACGAGTGACCATAGTAATAAGGGATGCAGAGAATCTTTAAACCAGGCGGAAGTTTCACATCTAGGCTCTTTGGCAGCGATAGTATCATCAATGTATCTATAGACAATACTTTTACTGTGACAAAACGTGAGAATTCAGCCTTATACCCTTCCGGATCAAAACCTATCCCAAAAAGCCTGAGATTCTCTAGAGACTTAAACGATGTTTTCAGAGCTGAAAGACAGTCAGGTTTGATGGAAGTCTTTTCACCTTTGTCTGAAAGATGATGGTTTAGCTCTAGACTTTGGAGGTTCCTCGTGACTTTGAGAAGATGAAAGACTGCTTGACTTTTTTTGTTCCCTCCGATCCATTGTCTCCCGACTGATTTATCCCCGTATCTTCGAATCGATTCAGTAGCTGTGAAGTTCATTCCCAAGGATAATTTCACAACTTGTGACAGACCCGAAAAGGTATCTGAGAATTCAGCTAAACACTTGAAGTCGTTCAGGTCGAAAACGCAGCCTAAAGCTGCAAATCGTAATCCAGTACAGAATACCAATATCCAGAGTACATTTTTAGCTTTGAGGTTGAGGTTGAGATTTCCCCAAAAAGGGATGAACAATTTCTTGAGTGAATGAGTCAGAAATGGAAGAGGTGCGAGTCTATCCTTCGCCAGTGTGGATTGGAGAGCGATACTGAAATCAGGTTGATGGATAATGAGTGTCTGGATATTTGGCAGAAATCGATAGACTCCTTCCACAACGCAATCTATAGATATTTCTTTCTCAAAAGTAATTTCTTGGTCTCTAAATGCACTGATCATCTCAGGCAAATCCTTGTGGGATTCAGCCACCTCCTCTGAACTCAGTTCTTCGACATCTCGATGAGTGAAAGTGATCGAGCGTACCAGCTTGCCGGAATCAGGATTTCTTGCCAAATCTAGATAGAACCTCAGCAGGCTCTTGCCGTTGATAGTGACATCTGCGAGAAGTTCCGGTCGGTAGATCGACAAAGTTCTTCGACAGCTCAAGGCCACGGCTCTGAGAGCGCTGTCTCTTGCTCTGAAAGAATAGAACGAGGAGCAATCGAAGTTTCAGTACAGACATCATGAAACAAGGCATTGTTCATGAGACTTCGACATCCAGCTCACCTTTTCCCCTTTTCTCTCTCCTGCTCGGTTCCCTCTGATCTCTTCCAAGACTGGATGAACTTGATGATTGCTAGTTGGACGTCTTCTGGGATCTTGTCCAGAGTGGGTGGTGCTTTGACGACATCTTGAGAAGGAGTGAGTGATGATCGATTCATTTTCTGTGATTTGGAGTGAGTGTTAGAAGCGAAAGAAGAAAGAAGAAGGATTTTCCGAATCGAGATCTTGCTCGGCGTGAGCTGTTTTCGAGATTCCAATGATCAAAGTTTTTGCCTTTTTTGCTCCTCTTTCTCATTCGATCTTTTTGGGGAAATCTTCAACCTAGGCAGAGTCTGAAATGTTAAAGACTCAAGTCAGCAGAGATCCGTCTCTTCAATACTTCAAAAGTCAAGATTTACTGGCAGAATCTTTAGACAAACTTCAGACAGACTCTAACATATTACATTGAGTGCTTAGAACAAAATTAAATTGTAAGTTAAAGATAGGGTATTGAAAATGTAAATTGAGATCTCATGTACAATGATTTCGGTCTGCCGAACCCACCACTTTCTTCTCATTAGAGCCTTCCATCATCGTCGCCAAAGCTTTCCTCCCACCACCACCATTTGAATTCGTCAATTTCTTCCCATTCTTTAAATCCTTTCCAGAATGTCTCCCTACACTCATCCTTCCTCCAGAGTCATAATCTCCCCTCGCAACCAATCTCAACCAATCATCGCCTACTTCTCCCTTTAGATTTTCGATTCTTCTCCTCCAAGCTTCAGATCTTGCAGCTCCATCTTCTTCCTTCTCCTTCGAGGTTGAAGTTGAACTTGCATCATCGAGAGAAGTATGATCACCTTCTTCCTTTGCCTTGTCATTAAGATTACCTAGAGAAGAAGGATTGAAATTCGAAGGTTCGAATAAACTAGTCGTAACACCTTTTCGCCTAGCGTTGATAGCTGATGAATTAGGTCTTGCAATTCTAGATTTCGTTGTACTTGAATCCAAATCTGAAGGTTGATCTAGAATCCTTGAACTTCTTCCTATCGATTGAGCTTTGGAAGATATACCAGTTATAGGAGTCGATTTCCCAATAAAAGTGGTAGAATTGACGCCCTCTTGCTTTCGAGTCTCACCCAAAGCTTCTTCCACTTGACCAGCTCTTGCAGCTCTCTTTATGATTTCAGATTCAGACATTTGATTCATATCACCTCTATCAACTTCATCTTCGTCCGATTCTTCTGATCCATCAGCTTTCTCCTTTCCCTTTCCTTTCCCTAAACTTTGATTCTCATTCAAATCCAAATCTACAATCCTTCGATTTCTCTTCTTTGTGAATTTCTCGTTCGATGAATGTTTCTCTTTGAACTTCTTTCCATCGGATTGAAGACCTGAATCACTTCCTCCAGCTTTCCTTTCCGAAAGTGGCACTTGAAGGATATTAGAGCTTGAAGTAGTAGGTTTGGAAGGATCCGGAGAAAGACTTCTCAATTTCCGCTGACCTGGAGCTGAAGAAGTGGAAGCAGCTTCGTCCCTTCTCGAAGCCGTAGCCTTTGAATTCTGATTGATAGTTGAGGACTGTTTCTTTCTTCTACTACTAACTACCGCCTTGACAGGAGGACTATTGGTCTTTGCATCTTGAGAAGGAAGGGCTTCATCCTGACTTTGATTTCTACTTCTTGAATCATGACTCCGCCTCGAGGTTGAGTCCAAAACAGTTGAAGCATCTGGAGTCGATTGCCTTAGATACCTAGAGGTTGCATTTGAATTAGATGGCTGTTCCCTAGATTGAGAGACAGAACCAACTGGAACTTTCTCAAAGATTCTCTGTCTTTCAAAATAACCAGGTAATTCATCGTCGATCTTGATTCCTTTGAGTCCCTCCATCTTTCTACCTTCCTTCGCGAATTCGACGAAGATATCCACTCTCCAATCCGGAAACTCTTCTTCCAAAGGATTTCTCTTACACCAAACCTCTTGAACTCGATCAAGGACAGCCAATCTTCCAATCTCTTGAGGCTCTTCGATTTGATTGCCTCTTAAATCGATCCTTTCCAATTTCGTGAGACTTTCCACACCAGCTATGAATTCCAACCTGTTTCTTGCTAGTGAAAGAACTCTACATTGAGATAGAGAAGCTGCGACGTCTTTTCCCCTGATCGATTCTATCATGTTGTCAGATAGATTGACGGAAGTTAGAGATGGAAGCACCGAGAGAGAAGGTGGGACTGCATTCAATAGATTTGAAGAGAGATCCAGGGATGCTAGAGAAGATAAAGCTTGAAGTGGAGGTGAAGTCAAGAAGGTTAAAGAGTTGTGGGATAGGTCTAGATGTCGAAGGAAATACCAAGCTAGAGAAGGTAGAGTTGGGATTGGAGGACTTGAGGTAGATGATGAAGTTGCTGCATTTTCAGATTCCTCCTCTTTCTGTGAATCAGACTTTTTCTCATTCTCTACTCCTTCATTTGAAGTTTCCTCTGAGATTCCACCCTGAGTCGACAAAATAGATTGCGAGCTAGGACCATGTTCTATCCTCCTTCTTGGAACGACTCTCTCACCTCTTCTTCTCTTTGCATCATTGACCACTGAATCTATCAGAAGATCGGCTAAATCCTCGACTCCACTCCCTCTACAACTGAGACTTCTAAGTTGACAACTGATTCTATCCCAACCCAACAAGACTCTAGGATCTATATCCTCCAATTGCAACAAGGATAGATTCTTGAATACGTCCAAAGGGATAGAATTTGTTCCTGGACAATCTTCGAAATCCTTGATTAATTTACTTCTTAAAGCTACTGGAGTCAACCTTAGAGAAGGAATCTTAGTGAAGGCTGAATAGATTAACTTTAGATCTTTGGTTGGATCTGTTTGAATTGAAGAGGAACTCAAACCACCTAACCAAGTAGTTGCATTCCCTAAAGAAAAGGCAGAGACTGTAGAAGAGATAGTAGATCTGTATGAACTGATTGACATTGTGTCATCTTTATCCTTTCCAGTCAAATCACCATTTGGGGAAATGAAAGAAAAGTAACTGATTGGACGACTGGATCTCGGTGCTCTCACGTCCAATTGACCAGAATTGAGACCCAATGCTTCGAATCGAATTAGAAGATAGAACAAATGATGAGGATCTAATCGAAGTAGAGCTGCAGTTGAAGTGGAAGGAGTAGTAGAAGTGGAAGTGGAAGTGTTGTTGTCCAATCCAACCCATGAGAGTAAACTGCTGGAATTGTTGTTGCTGTTGTTTCGGTTGACTTGTCCGAATTGAGATTCATTTGCCTTTATGAATTTGGAATATGTCTTGATCCATTCATCCCCCGAAATCGTTTCCATCATTGATTGGAGTAAAGGGGGCAAGAAGTGGCTCTCCCAATCTTGACTTTCTACCACAACCATC
Source organism: Golubevia pallescens (assembly GCA_001599655.1). Lineage (NCBI taxonomy): Eukaryota > Fungi > Basidiomycota > Exobasidiomycetes > Golubeviales > Golubeviaceae > Golubevia > Golubevia pallescens. The sequence goes on from BCHO01000009.1 coordinate 126,107, forward strand.
TCGAAGTTTGAGATTCTCATTCTTTTCTCTCATCTCATTCATCCAAGGCAAGCAGTCACATCCATTCTCAGTCAAATCTAGAAAAGGACCTACCCATTCTACTTCAATATCCATATCAGAACACTTCTGCTGCGTCATGGACCTCCCTTCCGACGTTCTACTAGATGTCTTCAAGACACTCAACTCTCAAGACATGGTCAAGATGGAAAGAGTCTCCAGAAAGTGGTACGACGTTATAGAGGAAAATAAGAGTCTCTGGAGAAGACTTATCCTCCCAAGCGGAAAACATGGTTGGGATCTTCCCATCTTCGAGAGATTCGACGAGAAGAGCGAAAGTGGTCTAGTAGAGATATCTCTAGAAGTGGGATTCGAGGAGGAAGAAGAAGTGATCCCTTTTGTGGAATTGTTGGAAAAGTCAAAGAAAACTCTTCAAGTTATCTCAATCACCCAAGTGTTGTACAGTGACAAGATAGACTCTATCCTTTCGGAACTATCATGGAAGTTACCTAATTTGGTCGATTTCAGACTTCTCGACACGAAGCATCCATTGGGCTGTATTCTTCTAACAGGACAGCAGAAGCAAGTTGACAAGCCTCAAACAAATGACGGTTCTTCAAGATTAAAGGTGCTTTGCCTCGTTGAACTCGGAACCTTATTCGAATCTCACCCTCAAATCTTTCGAAACCTCAAATCTTTACACTTGGTCTCACAGGTGGACACTGAGGATTTGAGAAGGATTTTGGAATCTTCTTCTAAGACTATCAAACACCTGAGCATAGGCACGAGGAATCTTCCTCCACTACAGCTTCCACCGCTCGAGCTTTCAAGACTCGAATTGCTTCAACTTCGTAGTTCTTGCGGCACAGAATATCCTTCTTGGATGAAGATTCCCCGATCGTCGACTATTCAAATCCACAATTTCAACTCTTCACCATGGGTCTCATCTCTATCAACATCTGAACCTGGCCTCATTCTAGTAATGGTTGAACGTTGTCCAACACTCTCGGTCTTGAGAGTAATACCCAATGTTTGTGCTTGGTCCACAGGATCCAAATGGGTATGCGATGAACTAATACCGGTATTGCGCAAAAGAAACGAGGATGCAGAGGCGGGATTGGAGAGGAATGGAATTCGAGTAGTTAAACTGAAAACATTGATCATTGGCTTCAAGGAGGTGGGACCCGAAGCTGTCGACCAATTGAAGGGATTAGTAAAGGATGTAGTCGACTTGAATGATGTTCCAAACTATACCATAGTGGATTTGAGATGAGAGGGTGAGTAGCGCTTTGCAGCCAATCAGCTCTTTCTGATCGACGAAAGTGCCTGCTCCTTTCATTCGGAAGCCTCAGAGCTCACCTTTCTTTTCTCCTATGGCATTTGTCTCTTCCGATTCTGATTCTATTCATTTCCAGCATCTCACTGATGCCGCAGGTTTCTCCTTTCTTTCTCCGATCCGCGAGAAGGCGAACTCTAAAGGGAAGAGGTGAATCTTGAGGCTTTGTAGAAGTTTGCAAGGGTCTAGGGGAGGTGCTTTGGCGGGGCTTTTGAATGTATCATTAACAAAATCGATCCTGGAACCATGATCTTTTGGAGAGAATCGTCTCTGAAGAAGCAACAGTAGACACTTTGGGTGGCGAATTTTCTCTCTTTCCTGCACATCAGCCGGCTGGCGCCTCATCGATCGTCATGCTCCTGCTCTCTTTATGATCTGCGCCTCGAAACGTCATATTGCGTAAATTTTGAGCTTTCTGCTGGCGATTCCTCCACAAAGCCTTTAAAAAGAGGCAGCTTTTTTGATCAGACTTTTGAAGCTTTCCCCAATCCCAGTCACTACCTTCTCAAGATGAAAATCACCCTTCTAATTTCACTCTCTCTAGCACTTCTCGCTGTGGTCATGTTCAAAGAAGCTGAAGCTGCACCAATGGCGAGTATCAAGGACGAAAGACGAGGTCGAGATTCTTGCGTATCTTTCTTTAATGCTCTGAGCTCTAACCAGTTCTCTTGCTCTCTTTCTATTGTCTCAGCCTCATTGGAGAATGACCAGAGGTCGAGTGAATGGACATCCCAATGCTGGTCTACAGATCCCAGAGCTAGTTGCCAAAATCCCAATCAGAGAAATGTTGAACGCACTTCGCATTGAACTGTAGAATCTTTCTTCTAAAGCATCAAAAGTACTCTTTCTCTTTTTCAGAACCGATAATAGTCGTTCCGTTTCGATTCTGCATGTCATTTTTCTCTGTAAACTATTTCTTCGCAACTCTGTCAGCTTTCGTTAATTGATCATTCTCTCTTCAAGTCACTTGGAACGGTTCTGTGAATGATTGATCGCCTTTGTCCGTTCGCAGCCTTTGAGTTGTAACAACTTTTTTTTTGAGCTGAGAGCTTTAAACAGGAAATTTAGGCTGATGCTGAAGTAGAGATGTCCTTCCTTTATGATTAACTGGACGAGGAGGAGGAGTGCGCAATTAGCTCTGTCGCTCGAGAAGAAGTGCCAGCGACAGCTTCTCGAAGGTTGGATTGATACAAGCAAGTAGGTGGTCGATAAGAAAGGTCTAAATCCACAATTCTCAAGTCCTAAACTCGCTCAAACACAAGTTCTCGATTCAAACAAAGAAGGTGCAATCATGAGCGGATGTGAGTAAGAAGTCAAGAGTGGACAGCAAGCCAAGGTAGTGGTGGGGAACAGATGGAAGGAAGCTCTCTCCTCTGCTATCTATCACCCAGATCAGTTACCTGAGCTGCTATTTACATTATTATACTCATCATTTGCTGATATTGCTTTCTCAATTCACCCTCGATGCTCGCCAGTCCGCTTCTTGTCGCTTGTGCGACCATTCATGTCAATCCTTCCAGAAGTCACAGCTCCAGAACGTAAAGGTGAGAAAGCATTCGGGATGAATATATGCCTGCAACTTCCAACTCTAATCTTTAGTATTTGCTTTAATATCTTTCCCGCTCTTTCCACAGTCCCCTTCCAATCTCGATTAGCATGGACCGCAATCGTTTTGGCTATCTTCTTGGTTTCATCTCAGATCCCTCTTTATGGTATCATGTCTTCAGATTCATCCGATCCTCTTTATTGGATGAGAGTCATCTTGGCTTCCAATAGAGGTACTCTGATGGAGCTCGGTATCTCTCCCATCGTCACTAGTGGAATGATAATGCAATTGCTCGCTGGAGCTAACCTCGTAGAGGTCGACTTCAGCTTGAAGGAAGATCGTGCTTTGTTTGGTGGAGCTCAGAAACGTGAGTCAGGAGAGAGGGATACCAATGAAACAATGGGATTAGGCAAAGTCTGTGGAGAAGAGAGAGCTGAGAATGGGCGAAGGAGATAGACCTGCTGGAAGATTGGATCTCACTTCTTCCTCTCCAACTTGGCAGCCCATCTCTGCTCTTGAAGCTTCTTCTCCACAATTCAAATCCATTTCAAGCCATTGGTATTCCTCAAGACGCTCTCTCTGCTATCGTGAAGTAGATCTCGAGTTCTGACTATCATTTTTCCTTTTCTTCCTCGCCCTTCCCTGCAGTCTTCGCTGTCATCATCTCTCTCGGACAAGCCACTGTCTACGTGCTAACTGGTCTATACGGACAACCAAAGGATCTGGGTGCTGGAGTCTGTCTACTATTGATCTTACAATTAGTCGTTGCAGGTTTAATCGTCATCTTGTTAGATGAACTTCTACAAAAAGGTTATGGATTAGGATCTGGTATTTCTCTCTTCATTGCAACCAACATTTGCGAATCCATCGTTTGGAAAGCCTTCTCTCCAACTACAGTCAACACTGGAAGAGGACCAGAATTCGAAGGTGCATTCGTTGCTTTATTCCATCTTCTATTCACTTGGAACGACAAGACCAGAGCTCTTAAAGAAGCCCTTTACAGAGATAGATTACCAAACGTTATGAATTTGATCTCAACTCTGATCGTATTCTTAGTAGTCATTTATCTACAAGGTTTCAGAATCGAGATTCCAGTCAAATCCAACAGGAACAGAGGTCAAAGAGGTTCTTATCCAGTGAAATTATTCTACACTTCAAACATGCCAATCATGTTGGAATCAGCCTTGACTTCCAATGTTTTCATCATTTCCCAAATGTTAGCCTCTAGATTCCCTTCAAACATTCTAGTCAAATTGTTGGGAGTTTGGGAACCTTTGGAAGATTCTCCTCAATTACACGCTATTTCTGGTTTGGCTTATTACATTTCTCCACCTCATACTTTCAAAGAAGTTTTGGGAGATCCAATTCATACTTTCGTTTATATCGCTTTCACTTTGACTGCTTGCGCTTTGTTCTCAAAGACTTGGATCGAAGTCTCTGGTTCTGGTCCAAGAGAAGTCGCTAAACAGTTGAGAGATAACGGTATGGTCATGCCTGGTCATAGAGAAGGTTCGATGTACAAGGAATTGAAGAGAATCATTCCAACTGCTGCCGCTTTTGGTGGTGCTACTATCGGTGCTCTATCGTGAGTATCGTTTGGAAATTGTGGATCTCGCACTTCGCTCTCGATTCGAAAATCGACCTTGTCTAACTAACTTCTTCTCTCTCTTCGATCTCCTCTGTTTGTCTCTGTCACATCACTCTGATACCTTCAACAGTGTCGCTGCTGATCTAATGGGGGCTTTGGGTTCCGGAACTGGTATCTTGTTGGCCGTCACCATCATCTACGTGAGTTTCGAGAACCAAGTTCGGATGACTTGCTTCCCTTGACTTAGCTGTCACTTCACTGAACTTTCTATCTTTATTTCTATCTCTTCGATCTGTCTTTGATCTATTCACAGTCCTACTTCGAAATCGGAATGAGAGAAAATGCAGGTGCCGAGATGGGTGCCTTTGGTGACATTATGGGATAAGGAGTAGACCTAGTAGAGAAAGAGGTTGCTCATAGGTTTAAGAAAGAGATTGCTACTGGAGAAGAAAGTGGTATTTTGAATTTGAGAAAAGGGCGGAAGTGGCTGGTGGATCACTGAGTAGGAAATGAATGAAGGAAAGAAAGTAGAGAGAGACTTTCTTCATTCGACAAGTCTCTATAGACTCTTAAATATAAAAATCAGAACAATGAAAATCGAAAACAAAAGTGCTCGTCTTTCTTCTATAGAAGAGAGATCCTGTATCATGCTTCTCATTTTCTTTAATCGGAATTCTCGACTCGCACAGAAGATGGATGTTTCGATGTATTAACTCGCTTCGCGCAATATCTCTGACATCATATGCATTGTTGATGAAAGCTCTAGGATTCGAAAGATGGCTAACAGTTGTGTCATGTCTTGACGAGAGATTGATCGTTTTGGAGAGCGAGAATCTTCTAATTCTTTTCGCTTCTCGACCAACCATGTCAAAATCACCAATAACTTGTCACGTCTTGGACAGCACTCTTGGCAAACCAGGTAGAGGTGTTTCAGTCCATCTTGAAAGGTTGGATGGAGGCAACTTTGTCAGCCTAGCGAAAGGGTGAGTAGTTGTTCAAGAGATTGGAAAGTGAAGAGAATGAAGAGATCAAAGCACTGTCCTGACGCTATCTCTTCTCGTTACTCCCTATCTTCTCTCTGGAACATCTCAAATCATAATTTGTACTTTTCTGAACTGATCACTGACTGTTCTCGTCTGAAGTACGACGAATGACGACGGAAGATGTGTGGATCTTCTGGAACCAAACCATGCTCTATCAGGCGGTGGTATCTACAAAATGACGTTTGAAACTGGCGCTTACTTTGCGAAAGATAAGCGACCTTCTTTCTATCCCTCTGTAGAGGTGAGTGCATCGAGAAAGAAGAGGCTGAAGAGAGTCCTGGTCTGACTTTCCCGAATGAAGGACGAAGCTGAACCCACTCTTCTTGACTTTCTACTCCTATCTCTTCTTGGCTGCTGAATTCAATGCCTTGGCTCCATCAACTACAATCCATAGATCTTGTTCATACTTCCTTCCACTCCAGATCCTCACTATCACATCCCTCTGCTCTTATCTCCGTACTCTTACACCACTTATCGCGGATCGTAGGGCCATGTATCTGAAGAGTAACTATTGAAGCTCATCTTCACGAGTGTTCCAGAATGATCAAATATTCATATGAAAACAGAAGCTCTTGAGTTCATTACCGAATAGAGTTTGCAATGCAATGCAATGAAGAAGCTCTCTCTCTTCGCTCCATCAGTAGAGCCTCAAGACTCTCTCTCTCTCTTGGTGATCATCTACATTTCCTTAATTCTGTGACTTTGAAGGTCAAGGATCTTGGAGGAAGAGTCAGTCAGCTTACCTCACCTTGTGCTTCGAAACGGCTATAAAGGCAAAGTTTCTTCTCAAATCTTCTTCTTCCTTCTTCCCAACATCCACACAAACTATCGCAAAAATGAGTGAAACTCCAGTCAAGTATGATCCAAAGAACATGACTTTCCGTCGTCTTGGAAACTCAGGACTTGTGAGTCAACCTCAAACTGCTTTCATCATTGCAGACCATCAGCTCGTTCGTTCTTTCTCCACTTGCTCACCTATCTCTGTCTCTGGCATCTTTCTCTGCAGCGTGTCTCTGTTTTCAGTTACGGAGGATGGTTGAGTAAGTATCAGAGACTGCAAATCCATAAAGAAAAAGAAGTGATTTTCTCAAGTTGAGACTCAATCATAAGCTTTGCTGACTTGTTTCTGCACCCTTGACTCCCTGTACACTCACAGCTCTCGGTGGTACCGTCGATGGTGAAGCTACCAGGGAACTCATGAAAAAGGCTTTCGAACTAGGAGTCAACTTCTTCGACACTGCCGAAGTTTACAGTGGAGGAAATGCCGAAGTAGTCATGGGCAAGGCAGTCAAAGATTTGAAATGGGATCGTTCAGAAGTAGTTCTCATGACCAAGATCTTCTTTGGAACAAACACTTCCAAATCTCCAAACGCCAGAGGTCTTTCTAGAAAGCACATCATCGAAGGAGTCGACGCCTCTCTGAAGAGAGCCGATTTGACCTACTGGGACGTCGTTTTGTGTCATCGTCCGGATACCAGTGTACCCATGGAAGAGATTGTCAGAGCTTACAACGAATTGATTTCTCGCGGAAAGATCTTTTACTGGGGTACTAGTGAATGGTCTGCTCAACAGATCCAAGAAGCCATTACGATCTCTGAAAAGTTGGGACTAGTCGCTCGTAAGTGTTATGCTCAAGAATCAATCTATGCCATTCTGTGTCTCCCACTGACTCAATTTTTGACCCAATTTTCTTCTCCAGCCATCGCGGATCAGCCACAATACCATATGCTGCATCGTGAGAAAGTCGAAAAGGAGTATGCTCCTCTTTACAAAAACTACTCTTATGGTGTGACCAACTGGAGTCCACTCGCTTCTGTTCGTATCAGGTATGAAAAAGATAGGAAGATTCAGAAAGCTCGCTAACAATTAACTTTGCAACTCTACTCGATCCAATTTGCCGTTTTCAGGGACTTTTGACAGGAAAGGTGAGAGATGTTGTTGAACGTTTTGCTCACATCGCGCTTCTCAATTCTTACGCTTCGTATTATTTCTTTTCTCTTTATCTTTCTTTTTTATCCTCTTCCAGTACAACGACGGTATTCCAAAAGGTTCCCGCTTTGACACTGGAGCTTCCACCTTCAGCGACACCATCAAGTCTCTACAAGAACCAGAAGGTCAAGCCAAGATTCAGAAAGTCAAGGATCTAACCAAGATCGCTGAAGAATTGGGATGCAAAATGTCTACTCTTGCTCTAGCTTGGGTCATTCACAACCCAAATGTCTCTACCTGTATCCTCGGAGCTACCAAGACTGAACAATTGGAAGAAAACGTCAAGGTGAGTTTTGGTGCTAAAGAATTAGTTACGTTGATTCAAAGTTCTGAGGACCTCGAGCTCATCATTGGATTTCTGACTTCATTCTGTGTTCTTTTCTCGACACAAGGCTCTGGACATCGTTGAGAAGTTGACTCCAGAAGTCATGGAGAAGATTGAGAAGATTTTGCAAAACAAACCTGTCCAAGCCCCAACTTATGGCAGGTAAGCAGCTTTTGAACTTTTGTCAACTCCAAATTCCAAATCCGAACCTCATCAACTCTAGTCAAAAGTCCATACGAGATTTCTCTCGTCGAATGATCTCTCTTGTCTATCTTGACTCCACCTTCTGTCTTTCCTTCTCCTCAACTTCAAAATTCTGAAATCAATCAAATTCTTTCTCATCTTTTTCCTCGTCTTCCATTTCTCGTGTGCCAACTTCCCCTTGGATCCTTGCAACATTTCTTTGGAAGTCAAGACGTCTTGGACCGAAGCTTTGAGAGCCACCAGGCCTTCCTTCTCTACCATTTCTCGCCTGATTCCGAGTTTTTCCTACTTTCCTGGTTCTTTCTGATTCTTTTCTTTATGATACTGTTGATTTTGATTTTGCTTGCCTGAGGAATGAAGGTAAAGAACTCGTGACGCGGAACTCTAATTTTTCCTAGGAGCGTTCTGGAAGACGAGACTGATTTGAGCGCATATGAACACTTTTCCTCAATGAAAGCATGCCAAAGTAGCAAAGAAGAAGGAGGTAGAGAGAGAGGTTGTGAGGTTCAAGGGGGCTAGAGTGAATAGCCCCTATCTGGATAGATTGAAGATGATGATGAGTTGCTTCTTGCCATTGAAAAACCATCCATCTTCAAGAGCCTCTCTATACAGTCACGACGATCTTCGATGGCTACGAATCCGAATCCAAGTAGCAATCCAATCTCTCCTACAAGTCCAACGTCAGCCAATCCTTCAAGGGCGGTTCGGAATGAATCATCTTCAGTTCAAGAGAATGAGAAACTGAAATATCGATTCTTATTGCCTTTGATTTCAACTTTAGACATTGGAATCTCAACCTTGATTTCTTATCTCATAATCTCAAACCTCAACAAATCCATCGATTCAATTATATCAACGTCTTCCAATCCCAAACCATCGATTCTATCTTCATTCTTCCAAAAGTTAAACTTCAACAATCTCGCATCTCATAATACTCAGCCAACTCTAACGAATAGCAACAGCAATCCATTCTTCATCGACTATCTGACTTCGACTTTCAACTTCGCGTCCAATGGTAAAGATGACAAGGTGTTGGAATTGTCCAAATTGACTTGGTCCATCTTGGCTTGCGCAATTGTTAAATGCTCCACTTTACTCATCGTCTCCATCAGTAAGAATATTAGGAATCTCGGAATACTCGTAGGAGCGGTTTGCATGGTGAGTACGACGTGAAAGTGTAGAGAGAGAGGACCAGAGTGATAAGGGAGGCTTCGAAGCAAGAGTGGGATGGATGACCTTTTGATCGAGGCTTGCTTTCCCTTAGCCTCGATAGTGGCTCTGAAGATATCTACTCAGAGAGCACATCATCAGTTCCGAGAGAACAAATGACTTGGAAAACGACGTCTTGGTTCTAGAGTCGCATCTCTCCCAATCATCTCCTGTTCTTATCTCTTCTCTCCACCTTCCACTCCTCTTCTTCTACTTTCCCTTTCTCTGCAGCTCTCGACTCTATTCAACGTCTCGATCGCCAACCTCTTGCTCCAAGGAAGAAGTTTCATTTATCCCTCTCTAGAATCCATTACCAAATCCAAACTTCAAGATCTACTCCTTCATCCAACATTACCTATCTTTTTATCCTTCCAACTCTTCTTCACTTTACTGGAATGGCTGATATACGTGGCTATCGTCAGTGAAAGGAATCAAAGGAGAAGTAGAAGCTCAATGTCTACTGCTGCTAGAAGAAAGAGAACTCTGAGTGGGATCAGTACAAAGAGTAATCGAACCGCGAATGGATTGGGAAGAAGTGTCTCTAGAAATTCAGTGGCTGGAGATGGAGTCAATGGGGTCAACGCGAATGGGACTGGAGTCTTCGACAATCAAGGACAAGAAGACGAATTTCTAGCAGAGGGTGATTTGGAACATCAACACGATCAAGCAGCAGAAGATGGGGAAGGTTTGAATGAAGATGAAGATACTGAGAATTCTCAAGATGATGATGATGACGACGATGAAGAAGAAGAAGACGAAGAATTGGATGAGATCTCAAGGAATCTAACCAATAATCAACCTCTCTCGACCTCACCGGTTGCGAACGAGACTACCTCTTTACTCAAAGATCCAATCACTTCCACAACTTTACCCATTACTCCTTATCGCAATTCTTTCAATGGTAGCAATATTAGACCTAAATCTCAATCCTTTTCTCCTTCTCAACAACATTTTTCTTCGACTTCGAATCCAACTTCTACTTTAGCATCTCAAGACGATGAAGACGATGAAGAAGAGGACCCAAATGAAATCATAGATATCACACCAAACAAGAAACTTTCAAGAAAGGAATCCAAAAAGAGATTAAAGAGATCAATGAGTACTAGAATTGATAAATTGAAAGGTAGATTTGGTTTTAGAACTCCAAGTGGTGGTGGAAATGCGAGTGCTAGTGCTAGTATTAATGAAGCTGATGAAAATGTTTTGGAAGAAGGTCAGAGGAGTTTGAAGGGAAAGAATAAGGGGAAAGGTAAAGATAGAGGAGAAGGAGGCTATGGAACCTTTTCTTCATAAATGATTAGAGTTCCTCTTCTCGCTTTACATATCTAGACCTTTTTCCTGTCCTTTTTGTGTTCTTTGATCCCCTTTATAGATTATTCTCTCTCCATGATTGATGTATTTGACGCCTTTTTGTATCTCCTAAGCTTCTGGAGGAACACTTGACTTTGTAGCGAAACGCTCCACGATACCCTCTTGTTTTTACTATAGACTTAATAATGAAATCTTTGAACGTTCTATCTTTGCTGTCGACATCTTGTTAGCAGTCTTTTCGAGGCATCTTGTTAGCAGTCTTTTCGAGGTTGGAATATCCCATGAAACGCCGAGCTGGAATCTTCAGCGGTTTGTCGAGATATTTCACTTTCTTCCTCGAACCAACTTCATCCATCCAAGTTCTTCATCCATCTCCAACTCTGCAAACGGCGCCAAGAGTCTGAAAAGAAAGAGCAAGAATGCCTTTCTTTGGCAGATATGATGACCGATCAAAACATTTGGGTGAGTTCAAAGTCGATCGAGGGAGAGGATTCTTCACTTCCCTGCAAAGCAACGCTGACTCCGACTCATGCCTCCCTTTTCCTCCTCTCCTTTTCAGTCGAGATGGTCAAGATCCGAGTATACGAAGATGCTATTCGTGGTCATGGCAAATACAAGATGCCAGAGGATGAACAGAGAGTCGTGAGTCGCAGAAATCTAGACTTTTACGAAATCTTCCTTCTTCCACGAAGCATCTTGGATTCTGACGATTGTTGCTCCCGACTCCCTCTCCGTTTCCCTTTCTCGCCTGATTGGTTTCAACCATTATTTTCAAATCCATTTCTTCCCACTATGCGCTCCTGCATCAAACAAACTAACAAACAGGACAAGACTTTGAAATTAGTCACAACGAGAATCCTCCTCGTAACTCCATCAAGAGGAGAGACCAAGCCCAACGACGGTTTAGTCCATCTAGGTATCACTCCGAGAGGCTTCTTCCATTCGAATCCAAACTCTCAAGGTTTAGATTGTTTCGTGGAAATCGATGGACAAGTCAAACTCGAGACCCTCATCCAACCCCCTCCAGGAGCCCCTGCAGATTCATCCAAGATGGTTCCTCACAAAACCAAGAAATCATCAAAGAACAAACACGAGAACGACGAAGATGATTCGGAATTCGAATTCATGATTGAGAACGTTGCTTTACCAAGGAACGAATCTGGTCAGGTTCAAATGAGAATCATTGTCATTCCAAGACAGACTGACAATCAAAGGTTCAGAGATTCATCTTCTCAAATGACTTTCGTACTCTATTTCTACAAGAATAAAGGGAAACCTCCTTCTTTGAGCGTTGAAGAAGATCTCAGAATCTCTTGCTCAAAAGGTCCAAGAGGAATCGATTTGAATCATCCAAAGTACTTTTCATCTCTGGAATCTGGTTATCCACCTGATCATCATGAGAGAGGTGGCGCAAGATCAAATGCTCACAATGATCCTTATGGATCTACTTATCGTGATCAAGCCGACCTAGCAAGAGGAGGAGACAGAGATAGAATTCGTGACAATCCTCTAGATCCTTATGCAAGAAGTTCCGATCCTAGATATTCAACTCCAGGACGTTCCCTAGATCCTTATGGAGCTACAACCTCCAGCTCAGTCTATCCATATTCTCACTCTCCTCAAGTTGCTCAAGGTTCGAGTCGATATTCGCCTCTGCCTTCTTCGGTTCCTCCTTCTGCTTATCCAGCAGCATCGTCGTCTGCAGGGTATGGCAGGTCTCAAATAGATCTGGAAATGGAGAATCAAATGATGAGAGCGGAATTGAAGAGGGAAAGATTGTTGAGAGAGAGGAATGAATTGAGGGTGAGTCTTGATCTCAGTCACAGACGATTCCAAAAGTTGCTATGCCTTTCCCTCCCGCGCTCATTACTTTTCTCTCGGCTCGCTTCTTTTACTTCTTTTTTCAACCATCCTATAGGTTCAACTTCAAACTCTAAGAGGTTTTCCACCTTCTATCTTACCTCCTTCGACCTCGAGCTCAATTCCGGCTGGAAGCGCTGCCTACGACCAGCTTAGAGGAGCTTCGTCAACCGTTCAAGCCAGTGCATATTCGAGAAACGATCCTTATGGCTATTCAACAGCAGGAGTCGACAGAGAGAGGGAAAGAGAAAGAGAAATCGAAAGAGAACGTGAACGCGAAAGAGAGAGATATGCAAGAGATAGAGAAAGAACAAGAGATTCAGAACGTCAAAGATCTATTTCAGGTAACTATAGCTCGAGGCTTGTTGACAGAATGAATCCTCAACCTCCTTCCTCTCCAGCCACTTATTCTTCCGGAGAAAGAGGTTCAGATCCTAGAGATTATCATTCGAGAGACGGCCATCATCGTCATCAGCAAGACATTGCCAAAGAGCAAATGAAAAGGGACTGGGAATATTCAAACTCAAATCTAAATTCCCACAGTTCTTTCACTCGAAGTTCGGATCCAAATGATCCAGTCTCGACCGATTCTGTCAATAGAATCACTGCTACTAGAAGTTGGGGTGTCTCTCAAGGAACCGGTTCAAAGCCAAGAGAGAGTCACACCAATCACGATGTCAAAATGGAAGATCTAGAAGAGAATCCTTCGAGAGTAGAAGACCAGTCAAGGACCGGTTCTCTTCAACATCGTTCTGGGCAGAACGGAGAGAGTTTCATTCAGATCAAGAAGGAAGAGATTGATTCGGATGATTCTCATAAAGTAGATGATAAAGTGACAGCTCCTGGAGGTGAAAGTCACTCTCAACCAAACATCACTCTGAATGCAGATCCAAACATTCAACCAGGAGAGTCGAGCAATCAGACAAATTCAATCACGCCTTCGTTGAAAAGGCCCAACGAAGATCAAGAGGAGAATCCATTGGCCTCTGAAGCCGATCAAGAGAATCAAAGAGACTCCAAGAGAAGCAAGTTGGATGATGAAGAGTTGAGAAAGGAAAGAGAATCTTCTGAAATCTTGACTCCTCCTAGAGAACCTCCAAAGGAAACTGCTGAAGTAACACCAGCAGCAAGCTCTTTCAATCTGACCGAGATCCAGAAGCTAGCCAATCTTCTCTCTAGTGCAAAGTCGAATGCAAAAGTCAGTCAAGATAATGGAACTGGTGAATCCTCAACTCACAACAATTTCTCTCAGATTTCTACAATTTCATCAAACAGTGACAAGACTGCTTCATCGGAACAGAATGCCATTACCTCTTCTTTGGATTCCAATCAGTCTTCTACATCTCTCAACAATGCTACTGGATCACCTGCAGCAACTTCATCATCGACGACTACAATTCTGGATCCAGAGAAAAAGGAAAGTGCAGTCGATAGAATGAGAGATTTAGTATTCACCATCACTGCAAAGAAGAAATTGGAAGATGATTTAAAGAATAATGATGATGATCGTTCGAGTTCATCCAGTGGTGGAAGGAGAAGGAAAAGTGGAGATGATTTAAGTAGAAGTGGAAGTAGAAGAGATTCTTCTTCTCATAGGAAATCAAGAGACGAAAAAGATAGACATCATGAATCTTCTAGGGAATACGAATCTTCAAGAGAAAGAGAAAAGAGAAAGTCAAAAGAAAGGGAAAGGGAAAGGGAACAGGAGAAGGGTAAAGGGAAGGAAAGAGATGAAGGGAATCAATCACAGGTTGATTAAGTGGATGATGGTACACAAGTAGCTGCAACTCAAAATGACGATGTTGAAGCAGAATCACAACTTTGATTCATTGCAAATCGAAAGCTATTCTATCACCTCAAGTCTTTCATGTTCTATCCAAATCAAAGTTCTACCTAAGATAGTTTTATTTTGCATCACTCTCTCCCTAATCTACCTCCAAAAACGCTTGTCTGCTCCAGTCTCTGACATCTGTTACTTACCAAATCAAATCTCTCGCAGCATCGCATCTACAATGAAATAAAGTCCTCTCATTCTGGACTCTGAAGTGTGATCTGTTCTCTTTCTGAACGAAGTCGAATCTCGCCAACAGACAACAACGAACAATCGATTCGAACTTTTTGATATGCATTGCGATTATGGTTTACAATAGAAACTAGAGTAACGCAGGTTGATACGAGAGCTAAAGCGACGCATATAGTTGTACATCTGAGCAAGTGAACGACGACGGGTTTCACGACATCATTCTTTTTGTTTTCGATTCTCTTTGACCTCCTCTCCCTCCCCTCCCTCTGGAAGCACCACGATAAGGATCTCCACCTCTATAACCTCTATCTCTATCGTCTTCGTATCTTCCAGAAGAAGCTCCCGCGTTCGTCGATCTAGCTCCGTATCCAGTAACTTGAGGAGCTGGAGTATTGTCAGGTAAAGAAGGCGGTGGACCTGGATAACCTCTTGAATAAGGATCCACGACTGACTGAGGTGGTTGAGGTGGTGCACCCCATCCGTTGACCGAAGCGGGAGGGGGAGCTCGATAAGGATCGGTCATGACTGGATTTCTATCGTAAGGATTCGAATTCCTGTTTGAATAAGGATCTGAACCTTGATTTGGAATCGGTGAACTGTATAGACCAACATTTGGATTTGGTGAATAAGGTCTAGAAGGTGAAGAAGAAAGCATTGGATTGGAAGAATATGGATCTCTCGAGTTAGATAAACCATTATTACTTCCGATTCTACCATAAGGATCCAAATGGTTTCCATTGGTTTGATAAGTACTCGTTGGAGATCTGGCTCTAGCATAAGGATCTTGGGAAGGGAATCTAGATGTATTATTTCTGTAATCATTCGTCGTTGATCTATAAGCATCTCTTGGATCTCTACTTTCCTGACTTCTACCATAAGGATCATTCCCTAGACTCGATTGAGGAGGCAATGGAGCTCTCTCGTTCCTTCCGTAGGGGTCAGGAGAAGAATATGATTGATGATTGGCGACAGGAATCGAGGAACCAGGCGGAGGTTGTTGATAATAAGAACCAGAGACTTGAGCTAGAGCTTGAGTTTGAGCTTGAGAATACGAATTCGAACCATAACCATCGTTAGCAGCAGGAGGAGCAGGAGCAGCGATCTTTGCTAACAAACTATTGAAAAGATCCGGCTGAGCAGAAATCTGAGCTTGAAGGGCAGCCAATTTCGCCTTGGCGTCGTCGGTAGCGAATTGACTTGTCAAACTTGCCAAAGCGTTGGAACTGAATTGACTTGCGGATTGGGGTTGAGCTACTGGTTGATAACTTGCGGAAGGAGGTGGGATCTGAGTAGCTGTAGAATACGGAAACCTAGGAGGAGAATCGCCTCTTGGAACGAAACCTCTTGGATCTCTTGGAGGAGGTCCACCGCCTCTACCTCTTTTGCTTGATCCCCTATCCCTTGGATCCCTGCCTCTGCCTCTACCACCACCTCTTTTACCACTCCCGACATCGTCATAACGATCATAATGATCTTCAGAAGTAAAGATACCTTTCTCTCGATCCATTTCCCTCTTTTCTTCTGCTCTAACTCTAATCGATTTTTGATTTTGCCAATCGTTTTGTTTCCTTTCCTTTTCAGCTCTTTCGTATCCCAACATTTCATCGCATTCCTTATCCCAATCTCTAAGAGCATTGATTCTTCTAACTTCCTCCATCTTCTTTTGAGAAGGTCTCTTCTCTACTTCCCAGAAATCTGGATCCATTTGATCCACCTCGTCAACGACGTCTTGAGATGAAGTTCCTTCTGGATTTTCGTTCTCCGTTTCTTTCTCCTTCCCTTTACCGATGGCTGATAGAAGAGATTGAAGCATCTCGTCCTTGATGGCATTGTCAGAAGCAGAAG
The DNA here is from genome assembly GCA_001599655.1 of Golubevia pallescens. Lineage (NCBI taxonomy): Eukaryota > Fungi > Basidiomycota > Exobasidiomycetes > Golubeviales > Golubeviaceae > Golubevia > Golubevia pallescens. The sequence goes on from BCHO01000009.1 coordinate 142,383, forward strand.
TAGCATCGATAACGTTGGTCTGAGATGTCGAAGCTTCATCTTGAACCGGAGGCTTGGAATCCTCCTCTTCGGTCTTGATTGGATCGATCTGCATTTCAGAAGAGGATACATCAGCTTCTTGAGATGGTTGATCATCCAGCCCAGCCCTTGACGACGGTGGAGCGTCGGATAAGGGTGAAGAAGGAGGAACGAGAGATTCGGCTTGAAGAGCAGCCTCTGATGGAATCGATGTCTCCTGCGCTGTTGGATTTGAGTCTTGTTCCATCTCTTCTGACTTAATCTCCTCCTTTGGAACCGGGTCCATAGTAGCATCTTCGTTCTGCTGACTTTCGACAGCCGCAGCAGTAGTATCAACAGCTTGTTCGTCAGAGCTAACATTCGCTTGAGGAGCAATCGTATCCGCACTAGGTTCCGGTGACATCTCTACGACTTTGACTTGCTTCTCATTGTTATCAACTTTAGCAGGAGTGGGAGGTTCTAAATTGAGTTGAGGAACTTGGTATCCAACCGAATTGCTAGGTAAATCTTCGTTCTCATTCAAGTTAGGAGGTAAAGGAAATGGATAAAAAGCTTCATGAGTGGGTGAAAGATTGCCATCTTCATCCTCCTCATCTTCTCTGAAACCCGAATCAGATTCAAATTCAGTCGTTCCTTCTTCACCTTGACCTTCTCCTTCTTCTTCCTCTTGCTGCTGATCCGTCGTAGATTGGGAAGGAGCACCATCGAACGCTGAAAAATCAAAAGAAGAAGAAGCCGAATTCATGGTCCTCCTCGGTTGTTTCGTGACGGGTCTACCTGGAAGACTGGAGACTGGAGGGGAGATCTTCTTTGTAGTCGTTGAGGAGAGAGAAGATTTCGGTTTCCTGGCGCTGGACGTCGCATTGGCTGAAGCGGCTGGCTTCTTCTTGGCTACCTTTGGAGGCATTGGGAAGAAAATAAAGGTTTCGGAACCTCAGTCGAAGCGCAAGATTGAATGATCGTTCGATCGAAGACGCGAAGATTTGGATGGATGCTGGAGGAAGAAGGAAGGAGAGAAAAAAAGCAGCAGAAAGAAAGAAGGATGGATCGTTGACGTAAGCGCTACGGAATCAAGACCTAATGAAAAATTCATTTCAACCACAACCCTAAAAGCTGAACTTGAGAAGTGGTAGTCCAGGGAAGCCAGAGGTGGAAGGACAGACCAGCTTCTTCTCCAACTCCAACTCGAGTCTCAATCCGATCGACAGCATCCATGTCACTGAGCAATGGCCAATCCAGCGGGTGAAGAGCCCAGTCCGATGGAGTTATCGAAACAAAGCTGGATGAGACCCATGAGTGCTGCTTTGGATGCTCTGCTCCAGGTTCCAATGCTGTTCGCTTTTGAGTTTTTCTGCATCAAGACAGTTCTGCGCTGCTCCTTCTTCCCCCTTTTCGCGGCTGATGACTACTTTGTTGTCTTTACTAAAACGCACCTAATGAATGATGGATGGATCAATCGAACGCTGTGACGATTCGCAGATGGATGTGTTTGCTATGAGCTAAGAAGATCAAGTCGAGTGGATGGTTCGATCCGAGAATGATTGGATGATATTGAAGACGGCAATCAGATCGAGTAGAAATGAAGAAGATCGAGACGGTATTGAGATATTTGAGACTGGATGTTGAATTACTTGAAGTCTGTGTGTTTGGATGAGCGAGGTAAGAAAGAGAAGAGGAAAAGTCGAAGAAGCGTTTGGCAAAGTTGCTCTTGTTCAAAATGAGCAACAACGCTTCTCAAGAACTAAGTCTAATAAGCAATCGAATCGTTAGTAACTATTTAAGAAGCAATGGGTTCCATCAAACTTTGGATTGCTTCAAACAGGAATTACTCGACAGAGACGCTGCTTCAGATTCAGAACAGCAGATAGATTCCACCGTAGACATCAATCTTGACTTGGAGAACCTCATCCTAAAACATTTGAAATCAGATCCAAATTATTCAAATCCATCTTCTAACAAGACTCAAAGTAAAGATTCAGATTCAGATCGACTTTTGTCTTCACTCTCTTCCGATTTCTATTCTCTCAAAGGTCCTTCTACTTTGCCATACAAGCTTCAAAACACTTTCAATGCCCTTCATACCAATAACATTCTATCAGTAAAGATTCTTCATTTCCCAATCAGATCATTCAATTCAAATCCAGATTCAGACTCGGATTCAGAAGTGCAACGATCAGCATTTAAGATTCAATTCAAGAAATGTCTAGTCACTACAGCTGCCGATAAGACTATCGTTTTCTTCAATCCTTCAAACGGTGACATCATAGAATCACTAGGAAATGGTAAACCTCGGTCAGCAGAGGAAGAAGGAGAGGGAGAGGTCGTCAGAGGTCATTCGAGTGCTGTTCTAGCCGTAGAACAGAATCCCACTAGGAAGAGGGAGATGGTCTCTTGTGGAATGGACGCAAAGATCGTATTCTGGGATTTGGTGAGTATTTCCTCTCAGATTCGTAGCATCATCAAAGAGAAAGAGGGCAAGGGAGATGGAGCATTCCATCAAATGCATTGTTCGTCTACGTTCTGAACTTGAAGCTGATCCTGGAATTTCACTCTACCTCTGAATTTTCTCATCTCTTTCCATACCTGACTAGCTACTCAGGAGACCTTTCTTTTCTCTCAATCATCACACCAAGTTCGTCATCTCTGTCAAATTCTCTCCAACTGGAGAATACCTAGCCTCAGCTTCTTACGATGGTTCAATCTTGATCTACCAAAGAAAAGTCACTGATGATTCATCTGACCCACAATATCAATTGCATCATTCATCCACTTCCGAACCTGAAGATCCAATCACTGGAGATTTGATACCTTTGAATTCCAAAAAGATCAAGGTCGAATACGTCAAAGTTGATGAATTGCATTTGAAATTCAATCCGGAAAGCATCGCTTTTATTAGAAGTGAGGTTGGAATCAGAGATCAAGAAGAAGTTTGGGATCGAATAAAAGGAGGTAGAGAGGACTTTACTGAGTCGAATGGAGAGATTGTCGATAGGGATGACGAAAGTCAAAATGAAAGTGTTGAAAACAAGAGAACTTGGTTATGCTTTACTATCAAGAATGATTGTCATTTACATTACATTCCTTTACCATTATCGGCTGATAATCCTTCTTCTTCAAATCTCAAATCAGTCCGAAATTCAAAACTTCTTATCCCCCAAGCATTCAAATTAATCTCATTCAATATCAATCCATCTCCATTCGACACCCACGTCTCCTTTTCATTACTCTCAATCTCAATTCATCCTTCCAATAAATTCATTTCGGTTCAAACTGGGGATCATTCAACTACCAACACTTCCTCTCTCAACTCTACAAATTC